>JACYXH010000218.1:305000-355724 GCA_026745465.1 Lota lota | reverse complement strand
CCGCTCCTTTCTCTGAATGTGAGGTTTCAAAGCAGGACTCCACATTCGCCCGATAATAATTCCATCCCCAGGAATCTTCTGAATACAACAGAACCTCCCCTTGTTGTCGCTGGAGGGGGGGGGGGGGGGGGGGGGGGGGGGGGGGGGGGGGGGGGAGGGGGGGGGGGGGGGGGGGGAAGGGGGGGGGGGAGGTGTCAGGGCTCACAGGACAAATCACCTTCTGAAGGTATCGCCTTATAGTCACTGGTGTTGCCCAACACTTCCTCAACCACCACAAGCCCTCCTCCACCCCCACCCCCACCACCACCCCCACCCCCACCCCCACCCCCACCAACAGCAGGGCTAGGAGGTTGGAAGGGTTCCACACATTTTCGTGTCAGCGGGAGAGAACATGTGTTTCCTGGAATAAGGGGAAATGGAACTGGTTTTGCATAACGCATGCGATACTGATACACGGGGTGGGCAGGTGTACGTCGTGGGGGGGGGGGGGGGGGGATGGGGGGCGCGGTGGTTATCACTGGAATAACAGTAATAAAACCTTCAGTATGAAATGTCACTCCAACAGCCAAGGAACACGCACGCACGCACGCACACACATACATACACACACGCACACACACACAGTAATGACATGTTTGTGCTTTTAGGGCCTTTAATGTGGGGATGGGGATGGGGGTGGGGCTGGGGGTGGGGCTGGGTGGGATTGATGGTGGGGTAGGGGGTGTAGTACTATAGTTGGGCTGGTTGCGGGTTTCGGGGGCTTTATGATGCATTCTTGGCCCAGGCTAGGTTCAATCACGCCGTCGCCCGGGGCCAACTCCACCTGAGTTTCTGTTTTTAGAATGGGGGGGGGGGGAGAAGAGAGAGAGAGAGAGAGAGAGAGAGAGAGAGAGAGAGAGAGAGAGAGAGAAGAGAGAGAGAGAGAGAGAGAGAGAGAGAGAGAAATAAAAAGAACGAAAGACGAAAATGTGAGAAAGAGAAGGGGGAAAAAAGGGGAGCTTTGTGAGAAAGATAAAGTGAGAGACAAAGACAGAGAGACAGAGGGGAAGAGAGAGGGAGAGGAAGAGCATGAGGGAGATCTATAGCGAGAGATAGAGCGAATAGGACGGTTTTCAGTTTGGACGGGCAGCAGACTGCAGCAGGCTGATAGAGGCGGACAGAGTCCAAAGAGCGCAGCTTCAGACCACTAACATAATCACTCTCCCTCAGGCACATACCAACGAGTGTCATCTACCGGCCCAAAATAAACCTTAACCCTTCCCTGGCCACCTCCCCTTAACCTTTCCCTAAGCCACCTCCTCTTAACCTTTCCCTAGCTAACTTCCCTTAACCTTTCCCCAGCCACCTCCCCTTCACCTTTCCCCAGCCACCTCCCTTAACCCTTCCTTAACCACCCCCCCTTAACCTTTCCCTAGCCACCTCCACCGTAAACCTTCCCTAGCCACCTCACCTTAACACTTCCTTAACCACCCCCCTTAACCTTTCCCTAGCCTCCTCCCCTTAACCCTTACCTAGCTAATTTCCCTTAACCCTTCCCTAGACACCTCCCCTTAACCCTTCCCTAGCCTCCTCCCCTTAACCCTTACCTAGCTAACTTCCCTTAACCCTTCCCTAGCCACCTCCCCTTAACCCTTCCCTAGCCTCCTCCCCTTAACCCTTACCTAGCTAACTTCCCTTAACCCTTCCCTAGCCTTCTCCCCTTAACTCTTACCACGCTAAGTTTCCTTAACCCTTCACTAGCCACCTCTCCTTAACCCTTCCCTAGCCTCCTCCCCTTAACCCTTACCTAGCTAACTTCCCTTAACCCTTCCCTAGCCTCCTCCCCTTAACTCTTACCTAGCTAACTTCCCTTAACACTTCACTAGCCACCTCTCCTTAACGCTTCCCTAGCCTCCCCCCTGCCTTCAACCTGCTGGATAAACACATTGCAGCCCCTCCAGATCATACTGAAAGGGGAACAAAACGTTTTCTTTCATTGTATATTTGTTCTTCTCCGCTATAATGCACGCGACACAAAATACACACGTTACGAACTGATCTGCATTATCTTAGCAGACAAGCCATGTATGTGTGTGTGTGTGTGTGTGTGTGTATATGTCAACAGGGAACAAGGCACTGTTAAGAACTGATAAAACATAACTGACCCGACTAGTTATCTGATATTTTGCCTGCACCACACACACACACACACACACACACACAAAACACATGCGCGCAAGCGCGCACGCACGGACACACCATCAATTGTTGCAAGGCTTCAATTCAAAACATGGGTGGGGAGCGCTGAGGGTCGACAAGTATATGTTTCATGAAACTCATCCACTGTGAACACTGTCATTTTGATAAACACCGGCTCCATCACTGCCGTCTGTGGCCGGGCAAGAAAACCATGAAGGCTAGGAGTCACACACACACGTCAATACATTATGCAGCCCCAGCGAGGAGTCTCCATAATCAATGCCTTAGTCATCACCATTTTTCCCCGACAGCTTTTGAAGAACTTCACCTTTATTGAGCCACTTCGCCAAGCCCCCAAAACAATCCGCTGCATCGGCTCATTATGCTAACTCCTTGTTTGCGATGAAGACAATGCTACCCACGGCTTGTCTTCAGGGATACACTGACCCACTTAGAACACACACACATACACACACACACAAACATACATACACACGCACGCGCACGCACACGCACACACACACACAAACTACCCCACTTCGTGTTAGCTGTGGGAATTGTAAGAACTCAACACCAACAACTTCAATAACTCTACACGCCACCGTTGCCCTAAATATTAGCGGGGATGCTAAGATGCCTTCAACAATTACTCAAAAGCATTTGTTAGCTTTTGCCACCCACACACACACACACACACACACACACACACACACACACACACACACACACACACACACACACACACACACACACACACACACACACACACACACACACACACACACACACACACACTCATTTGGTTATGCAAACTGATTGAAATGGATGAAAGCGATTGGATAAAAAAAACATTGCTAGCATTGAAGTGAGTTTTCATTCTTCAAGAATAAGACTAACGTAAGCTTTTTTTATGGGAATATTATCACAATCTGTTCAACAAAACATGTTTTTGTACATTGTGCACTTAATGGACAGGGCAGTGTAGACAGCCAGGAAAGGGAAGCATCGAACCCTAGGTCGGAATCAAACCCGCGGCCGCTACAAGGCTACGCGGCTGGCGCGCGAGCGACGCGAGCCACCGAGCAAACAATTCGCGTTTAAATAAAGTTGTGTGCTAAAAAAACAACGCGACAGGCGGGGCCCCCCTGGCGCATAACAACAGGTCCGCTAGCATGCGACCGTACGGCAGGGTGCTAATTCCCCCGCGCGCCGCTGAGCCGCGCGTTCCCCCGCGCGAACGAGGGCGGTATGAGGGGGGGGGGGGGGGGGGGGGGGGGGGGGGGGGGGGGGAGGGGGTGGGGGGGGGGGGTGAGGGAAAAAAGAGAAAAAAGAAAGAGAAGGTGTGGGAATCAAATGTTCCCCGGCGTGATATGCCGTCTCAGCAGCCTGGCTCAGCTGTTAAACTGGCTTCGCAAAATCCCAAGAATGCATCCGCGGGTGGGTTCCAGAATAACTACGGCTGAGCTACACCCAATACGCTACCGGAGCCGGGCACAGCACTCAGCACCCCGGACAATAGATGATGAAGCAAATACTTTGGTGTATAAATACCCACTCACACATTCACACGTGGTTAAAAAATACCCACCCAAGATCCACGGAGGAGTATATGAAATATGTACAGTATGGTTCTACATATATTCCGGTCATAGTGATACCGCGAAGTATGTCCTTTCCCCCGATACCAAAAAATTTTCCCTAATGAATTCCAATCCAAAAGGGAAACGTGAGCCTCTCCGTATTACGAACCAAGGCGTTTCAAACGGGCCGTTGTAATAAAAACACGCTCTATCCAAACAAGCGACGATGTCAATACCGACTCCCGATACATGTCATCCAGGAGCAGGCAGGGTTAGGGTGCCTAAAAGGTGGAGGGCGGGGCCCTCGGGGAATCGAACCCAGGACCCAGTCGAACAGCGTAACCACTAGACGCTCTCCCCACTAACCGGGACGCCCCAGACAGACGGCCGGTACGAAAACACACGTGTGTGCGCGTCACTATGTTTGCGTGCGCTCCCGCTGACCTGTCTGAACTGCTCCTCGTAGGTCCAGTCCCCGTGGTCCTGCCCGGCCAGCTGGCCCTGGGCGGCCGCCTGGGGGGGCAGGATGAGCACGCGGGGCTCCTGGTCCACGTAGGGCCTGGCCTTCAGCAGCTGGCCGTGGGGGTGCAGCTGGCGGTGGGGCAGCAGCAGGATGCCCTTCCCGGGGGCCACCGCGTCCCGACCGGTGGGCAGGCTGCGGCCCTCCTCCTCCTCCTCCTCCAGGGCCTCGTCGAAGTCCTCCTCCATCTCCCCCTCGAAGTCCTCCTCGTCCCACTTCTGCTTTCTGTTGGGGCGGGGGGGGTGGGGGGGGGGGGGGGGGGGGGGTAGATCCTGTAGCTCGGCTTCACCGGGTACCGTCACCGGTACCTTTTATTTTTTTGGGGCCCCCAAACGCAATCAACATACTGAGTCCCCCCCGCTACACTTACATTATGTTCATTCAACACATCCTTCATCACCTCATCATTTCCATTATTTGTCGCTGCGATGTTGTGTTGAATTTGGCAAACTAAACCTCCTTCTTCCGAAACGTGTGTACTTTTCGTTTGGATTTACTTCTCAACTTTATCATCAAAGTTACCCTACAACGGAGATGCAACATACATTTACATTTTATTTTTTACATTCTCCATATTTATTTATATTTTTCTATTTTGAGAAGAGCAATTGTGAAGCAATTTCCTTGGGGGTTATACAGTCTGAACCTCATGGTCTTTGGGAGAAATGAAAATCACGGTCATACTGTTAAACACAGGTTTTGTGGTCTCAATGGCAAAGAGATCTGCTGTGAATTGACCACGATAGTAGTCTGAAATATTAGATGTATGGGACAGATATAGTTTTGTTTTTGATATTAGAACTTCGATCACGAGACATTCAACAATATCTTGAACCTCGGTGCGATTGGTAAGAATGATATTGAGATGTCATAGCATATTAGGATATATTTAGATACGGTTAACAATGCCTATATAAAGATGATACATTTTTCCATGTTCATTTTCCATATCCTGTCCTATGTCATTGATTGCACATCATTGAAATGTAAAGCAAATACCCTAGGACACGGAACATATGCTTTACACTTTCACTCAGAGCTGTCCCTCCATGTGGGAACCCCGTGAATAATACTACTACGACGGGGTTTGCGTATCGAAAAAGCTGTAAAAAGCTCTCCGTATTCGGGTATCTTGCACCACATATTAAATGATGGAATTAAGCAGCGGATTCGAACACTTGAATGTTAAAAGGAGGAGGAACGTTAATGGCACCTGGAGCCCCCCTTTGATCATACCGTCTGCTTGGTCGAGACGCGCAGACCTCGAAGAATCGACGTCTTCCACAACGGTCAGTCATTTGACTATTCTAAAACATACCATTTTGGTTTCACCTCCTTGCGTATTATGTGTCACGTGTGTGTTATTGCTTTGGCTTTGGGTTAGTAATAGGTAAACAGCCGAGGCAGGTTCAATCGACCCATTGAGTGCGGCACAACTGTTTGCTGCTGAAGGATGTGCAAGGCGTTCACACCCGTGTCCACGGACACCAGCACACATTTGAACGTCAGCCCAATCTTACTTCGAAAGCACGAGACTCCGGTCTCAAAACCAACCCAAAGGTGACTCACATCTGCTCCTCCTCCTCAGACCCCATCATGTCCTTGTACTGGTTGGCGGCGGCCTCCTCATCCTCCTCCTCCTCCTCCTCCTCCTCCTCTTCCTCGTCCTCCTCGTCCTCTCCCCCGCTGCTGCGCTCCGACGGCGGGCTGCCCGCGGCCCGCTGCAGCCCGGCGGCCACGGCGCGCATGGCGGCCAGCGCCGTGATCTGCGCCTGCTCCGGCTCGGGGCTGCGCGTCATCTCCTCCTCCATGGCCACCCCCCCCGTTGCCGGCGGCGGCGGCGACCGCGGCGCTGCGGACGGCGGCCGCCTGCTGCTGCAGCTGCTGCTGCTGCTGCTCCAGCTCCATCAGCAGCCTGGCTCTCTGCTGCCGGTGCAGGTTCTCCATCACCGCCTGTAGCTTCATCTCTAGGGGACGCCGCCTGCCTACCTGCACGCCCTCCACCCCGGCTGTGGGAGACTGGAACCCCACCACCACCACCACGACAACACCACCCACCACCAGCACCAGTCCGCTCTAGGATAGGCCAGGAAGGAGAAGGGCAGGAGCGGTGGAGCAGGTGGAGCAGGTGGAGCAGGTGGAGCTGGGGGCCCCGTCCGGAGGTAGTAAGAGTTTAGGCGTGGCTACAGCAAGGCACCAGGAGATGAGGAGAGCGAGACGGGGAATCTACCATGCCCTGGGGAAGAAGAAGAAGAGGAGGCAACGGGTCAGAGGAGAGCAACCTTCTCTGGAGATCCTGCAGGAACCAGCGTGACCAAAGAGATAAAGATATCGGGACCTAAAACGATGTTGGCTTTGGCTGGGATTTGTTTTAAAGCCGGGGTAGGCAATCTGGAGAAACTAGACAGATTAAGCTCGATTTTCAAAGTATCCAACTGAAAAAATCCCACCCCTCCCTTCAGGCCTTCCTAGAAAGCCACTCCCCCAAAGCACGTGACAAGGTCGACAGCTTCAGCAATAGGTCTGCCTAGACTTGTGGAAGACTGCGGTCATGCCGATGTTTGCATGGGCAGTGTGTGCGCAGGTGGCCGGGTAGGTAGGTAAGCCATCCAATCGTTTCATTCAGGCCTAATGAAATTATTGGATAGACTTTATTACAGGCCTGCGACAGCCACAGATACTTCAAAATAAATCGTCAGAGCATTTGACTGATTGATTGCTGTTGGGATCTAAAGAGAATTTCCACAAATATGACCAAGAAATGCTTCTTAAATAAATTGCCCTATCTTTAATTAGTCTAATAAAACGAAAACTAATCTGAAGCTGAACAGTAGCCCAAGTAAAACAAGAACTCTAAAAACGATCCCTAAGCTGAAAAGCTGGAATCCGTTCCCCCCCCCCCCCCCCGCCATGTGAACATGGGTTCAACACACGGCTCATAAAACCCAACGACCAACGCGAAGCCCCTCACACCCCCGGAGTGTCAGTTCAGAGTGAGACACACCGACGAGAAGTCTCCGTGCCGCGAGTCATCGTACATCTTCTCACCTTACTCGCGAGCTCAGAAAACTAACGTCACGAGCGAGGGAGGGGAGGGGACTACAAACGCCTGGCGCAACGCACGTGTCTGGTCCAGAAAGAATCAAGTTGTAGTTCGGCTTGAACGTTTCCAGCTTGAACTCTCCCCCCAGTAAATTCCGCAAATGCTACACATTCATAAATTACATTGATCATATGTTCATGTATATACTGTATACGATATATAAGTTGTAGGTAATGTGCAGCGCAAAGAAATTATTTTCTGCTCGGTGTTATCACACGCTCGCGCGCGCACACGCACGCGCGCGCACACACACGCACACGCGCGTTTAACCCGTGTTGCTAACATGGGCTATCTTATTGTGTAGGGTCAGGGAGAGTAAATGACAAAACATTGAATACGCGAAACGAATCTTTAGAAAATACTGGTGTCGCAAATGCTTTGACAGCAGCACCTGCAAGGGTCAATCGTAACATGAGGGGCCAACCACATCGAGGTAGTGCATGAGCGGGGGAGGGAAGGAGAGAACGCAGCCGGGGAACACATGTTGGTCGGCGTGGCGATAAGCGTGGCGGTTGGAACGGCGGAGCAGGCCATCCCGCGACGAGTCAACACATTGTGGGAACGTCCATTTCTGACACACGTGTTTCATATCGCGAGTCGTTTTTACTAAAGTGTGATATTTACCCATGGGGACTACAGACCCACCAATTCAGCAACGATGAGTCAATACTTTCCCATCCCTATTTCAGCACCCCCATGATGCCTTCTCTTGTTACACGTAAACGATATTCAGTTCACATTCAGTGTGTTGTCGCTCATTTACATGGCATTTGATGGATGCTTTTTTATCCAAAGCGTATTGCAATACCATGTGGGCATGGATTCTTAGCATGGGTGGCACGCTAGCGGGAATCGAACCCCTAACTCTGGCCGTGTTATTCCAGTGCTCTACCACGTGAGCTAGACCAGACCACAATTAAGCATACAAATAAGCCCCCCGAGAAACCTAGAAAAATAATACTATTCCTCTGAATAGGATTGTTCTGGGGTTTATACAATACATACATTTATACAATACATTTAAATCGTGTATTTTCTATTGTGCTGCGCATGAAGAAGGCAACGACATCATGCAGAAACTGGTGTTACCTAGGTCCCTGAGATTCTCTAAAAGCCCGATCAGGGCGCGATGCAGCACGTGACGCTAGGATTTAAACACTTTATCAGCGTGGATCTCCTGTTTGCTAGGGCTGGGAATGTTCCCAGTCAATTGTCTCATGTGCTTTATTGGGAGCCAGTAAAACTAAAGGATGGGCCAGAGATGCAGTATGCTGGTACCACAGTAGCCACATTCATCTCATACTCCTAGACATAAAGGTGGAATTAAATCTGCATAAAACGTAGTTGATATGCACACACACACACACACACACACACACACACACACACACACACACACACACACACACACACACACACACACACACACACACACACACACACACACACACACACACACACACACACACACACACACACACACACACACACACACACACACACACGATCCTTCCGGTCCTACTCGTTCTCCAGAGTAAAGGAGTCGCTGCGAATATAACAGTGGCCCAAGACTTCCACTGTTGTCCTGAGGAACATTTAAGACCCTAAGTCACAGAGGCGATTAAGTCGTGTCTAAGACTGCAGAGTCTAAGATTACAATTCATATGTCCACATTTATTTATTTATTTTAAATCCAAATCCAAAATCAAGACAGGAGGACTAAAACGAAGCCTGTACTCATGAAAGCATAGGGGATCGTAGCGCAGATTGCGTTGCCAGTGATGTTCTTCCGGTGACAGGGGACTTCGTGTTCTTTTGGTCAACAACAGAACGATGTGGCGTCGAGAGTCTACCTGCTGATCCTTAGACAGACTGAACACTATCCATTTCCTCGACGCAGCCATCGTCAGCGACAGAAGATGTCAGCATTAAGAAAGCATCTACACCTCTCTCGCCCACGCCAGGAGCCAGACTACAAACACAGGCAGACACAGGCGCCTGTAAAAAATAATAATAAAAAAACGCAATGGGGCGCTATGGTAAATCAAAGCAGAAAACATTAGATACTCACGATCAGAATGACTCAATCTAAACAAGGGCGGCGGGTCGAACAGGAAGCGCAATCGCTGTCGTGTGTTTGTTCTCGCAACAACCGTGATGTCGTGCTACCCACTTGATGTCAAATGATATTGTGACACATGCCCACATGATTTGACTTCCTTTGCACGCGGCAGACCTACCGAAGACATGCGTCCCATGCTTTAAGACCGCTCACTCACAGAACACTTTATAACCCCCCCCCCCCCCCCCCCCCCCCCCCCCCCCCCCCCCCCCCCCCCCCCACTACTTACACAATTCAGGCATTTTTAGATGTGTATTCGACCGCATTGGGCATGGTCAGCGCTACACCAGTCGGCAGTTTCATACCCCTCCAATGAGAAGGGATGAAATTCAGTCAGTCAATTAATCTACTGATAGGACGAGTGCTATTCTGGACGTGTGTGTGTGTGTGTGTGTGTGTGTGTGTGTGTGTGTGTGTGTGTGTGTGTGTGTGTGTGTGTGTGTGTGTGTGTGTGTGTGCGTGTCTGTGCGTGCATGCGTATAAATAGGAGTGCAAGAGTGAGAAAGTAAGAGAGAGGCATACACTTACTACTGCAGGGACAAACTTCTCCTTTGACATTTTGTTGCATTTCTCACAACACACCAAAGGCCCTTGGTATTTTTACATGGTGTGGTTCCGCGTGCGTCTCCAGTTATTGACTTGGATCTAGAGCTCTGGCCCAGGTCTTAGGAGACAACGTAGTGTATCGGAACCAATGCCAGAAGATGCTCTTCACAGCAATTAATCCACACCCTTCATGATAATAACTATAATATTAACAAGAATTCATTGCACTTAAATAGCGCTTTTCCAGGCACTCAAAGCACTAAATCCACATTTGGACAAGTCCATTAACGCGACCATGCATGATTTAGACATAAAACAGCATCTCAGTGCCAATCAATATAGATTTTTCTATGTTCATTTCAAATCCATCTGCAAAAAAACATCTTATCCCGAACAATCTTACTGTGTCAAGGTGACAGAGAAACAGGACCTGACATTCTCCCAACCCTGGGTTGGAGAGATTGTGTGCGTGGATGTATGCAGGGTGGGGGTGGTGGTAGTGGTTGGGTGGGTGGGTGGGTGGGTGGGGGTTGGGGGTAATAAACAGGGAATATTCAGAACAAACAGGTTCACTCTCTTAATAGCAGGCGGACAGAGAGAGACAGGCAGGGTGGGGCGTGGAGCTGGGGGGAGATTACAGTGTCTGAGCAAACAGGGCCCAGAGATAAGGCCCAAGGGTCCAATTCCACTGAGATAAAAGCCACCGGCATGGCCCCCAATACACACACACACAAACACACACAAACACACACAAACACACACAAACACACACTTGGGTAACTAGCCAATCAAATGAAGGAGAAGAAGATGCATTGAACCATTTCTGCCTTAAGAAAACATTATTACCCAAATCTCGCAATTAGGAAAGTACATAAATGTGTGCAGGAGCTTTGAATACAGGACAGGTGCTAACTGTCACGCCAACAGTCAGCATGTGCTATAACATGTGGACTTGATGAACAGGTTTTCTATCTATGCATTTATCTATCCCTCACTCCGTTGTTTACCGTCTGTAGGGCCGTATTACAGGTTAGTGCATCACGATGTAGGGGCGTAAATTCAACTTGATCATAATTAAAACATTATGTTCTGGTGCACTACACAACACCTTACTCTCATACAAAATGGTGGTGTTACAAAAGTGTTTGAATATTCTAATTGTAATCATTTGAATACTGGTTGGGTCAAAATAAATTCCCCCAACTTTCCGTAAAAAACAGGTGTTGGCATAGTACGAAAGTAATGAACACTATGAAGTCGAGTTTGTACATTGTACAAACATGTACATTTGTGTTTGGGGTTGTAGCCCAATATTGATATTAATTTGCTTTCTCGGGGGGAAAAGAAGAAAGAACTCAGTTAATTAGGAGAAGAGTACGGCTTAACATCACGTCTTGAGCGTTAATTCACACGCGTGGACGCCATCACGGCCAACTGCTGGACAAAGGGACATTTTCAGGACACTGCGTCCAGGACCTTTGACACGGATGCTCGCCAGAAATACATTCACTGAAAAGAAATAAAAGAACGAAAAAACCATTCGTTGTGTAACCAATCCTGTGGTGCGGCTGCGATTTGCATGCGGTACACACGAGGCAGCGTGCGCACAAACACAGTGGCTCACAGTTGCAGTGTAACACAATAATGTGGCCTACCGTGCAAGGAGCACACCTGCCAACCTTGAGCCCCCAGAAATAGGGAGAACTCTCTGAAACCACCACAGGAGGCCTGGGGGTCCCTCCCCCAGAAAGAAAATCGGTTTCACAAACTCCTGAATTCTAGTGAATTTTAAAGGGTGTGATTCACATACAAAGAAGCAGGCAGGAAAATCTATTTAAAAGGTTTATTACTAAAATTAGACTTATCCACAAAACCCTACCCCACATCCCCCTCTTATTTTATACATTAATAAGGGCTTCTCTGTTTCATCCACGCCAACAGAACCAATTAATCCCCAAGTAACTATAAACCCGTCATTTTGGTTCCAGTGTGACATCAATCAGAACCCCCTTTTCGTCTTGCCAGGCTCTGCCCACACAGGAAGTAGCCCAACAGGAGCAGTGCATTCTGTCGTCTAATAAAACCCTAATAACAACACGGAGCGGTGAGTCAGTGGTACCGGTCTTGATTTCACGTGCCGCTGGTTGCATTCCTGCCGGCATTACCAGCCCAAAACACACACAGGCTCCATTGAGCTGTCTGACACCAACTGCTGCACCAGTGTTTCACAAGCTTCATGGGGGGTTGGGTGGGTGGGGGGGTGGGGGGGGGGGGGGGGGGGGGGGGGGGGGGGGGGGGGGGGGGGGGGGGGGGGGGGGGGGGGGGTAGGGCTACAGAACACAGACTAGAAACTACAGAATTGTATCATGAAATGCGAGGATGAAAAAGGTAAGTCATGAATAAGTCAAGTGTTATCTAAAAAGGTGAAAGTTGGTTAGAATTAAATGAAGAGCATGTCAGATTATCTCAGCGCAAAGTGGGAGATGGGATAAAAGGAGAAGTGGGAGGAAAAGCTCCCCAACTTAAAAGTTCTAGGGAAAGGTTATGAAAAATGTCACACACACACCATTACTACTAGGATATGTAATATTTATCACACATTATAAAAAAAAAGAAAATTGCATGTGATGGAAGAACTTGCACGCCCTTGAATAATGAATGAAACAATTGAGTTAATAAACTGTACAAATTATATTGTAAACAGGAACAACTTTCAGGAATATGTATTCAATCCCACCACATGTCATGGGACACCTGTCGGGAACCAATCAGCTCGGGGACTGTGGGTCTCTCTCTCTCTCTCTCTCTCTCTCTCTCTCTCTCTCTCTCTCTCTCTCTCTCTCTCTCTCTCTCTCTCTCTCTCTCTCTCTCTCTCTCTCTCTCTCTCTCTCTCTCTCTCTCTCTCTCCTCTCTCTCTCTCTCTCCTCTCTCTCTCTCTCTCTCTCTCTCTCTCTCTCTCTCTCTCTCTCTCTCTCTCTCTCTCTCTCTCTCTCTCTCTCTCTCTCTCTCTCTCTCTCTCTCTCTCTCTCTCTCTCCTTCCACCAACAGGACCGGTGCCAGGTTTTGCAAGAAATGAAGAATCCGGTTCCGCAATTTCCATGAATCATACGTTCTGTCAACTAGAATTACGCTTGTGCGGTCGTCAGGTCCCAACTATGTGGTTGTGAAGGTTGTATAACATTCTAGTCGAAACTGGAAATGTATGGTCAGAACTAAGATGATCAGCAGATCATTAAGCTTTTTTGTGAAGCGAAAAATATTTTATAAATGCAGAAGTACCTGTAGTTGAACCAAATTGGACGGCTTTGGATGACCATGAGACAAACTGTCCCTGACGTGCTATGACAGGAAATCAAAGATGAGACGGAGGTCATTTTGTATTGTCAATGCTCCACCTATCCAGTGCGCTATGGCCAACAGGGCGGGGCCTAATGTCTACCTGCGCTCCCCAGAAAGGTAAACAACGTGACGTGTTTACCCCCCCCCCCCCCCCCCCCCCCCCCCCCCCCCCAGACCAACATGATAGCGTGGGCAGCTTTAGCAAACTGCTGTGGTGACGCGTGGCAGAGTTACAATCTCCATCGAGACACAAAGAACACACACCTTCAGTACCCCGGTCATAAAGAACACACAGTGGAGCCAGCGTGTGTGTGTGTGTGTGTGTGTGTGTATGTGTCTAAGTGAGACTGTGCATGTGTGTAAGTGAGACTGTGCATGTGTGTAAGTGAGACTGTGCATGTGTGTGTAACGCAGACTGCATAGGTGTGTGCGTGTGTGTGGACGTGTATGGGGATATGTATGTGTTTGTGGATATGCAAGTGTGTGCGTGTGCGTGCGTGTGTGCGTGCGTGCGCAGATATGTGAGATCGTGCGTGAGAAAGCCAGAGGCTCTGACAGAGGCTATAATATATCTGTCAAGCAGCATGTCTGAAGAACACGACCCTTCTCATTTCATTAGTGTCATATCGCCCCGGGCAACGCGCCAGGTTACTGCCAAGCACACCGGACACAAATATCAAAACGCAAATAAATCCCGGATCGACAGACAAGTGGCGGGTATCCGGGCAGAACGATAGAGAGAGAGAGAGAGAGAGAGAGAGAGAGAGAGAGAGAGAGATCTCTCTCTCTCTCTCTCTCTCTCTCTCTCTCTCTCTCTCTCTCTCTCTCTCTCTCTCTCTCTCTCTCTCTCTCTCTCTCTCTCTCTCTCTCTCTCTCTCTCTCTCTCTCTCTCTCTCTCTCTCTCTCTCTCTCTCTCTTCTCTCTCTCTCTCTCTCTCTCTCTCTCTCTCTCTCTCTCTCTCTCTCTCTCTCTCTCTCTCTCTCCGCCCGTGTGATGTCAGTAGCCGACCCGGCGTGGGATTCCCCCATGGCCCGGGCCCAAGCAGTGAAGTCACCCACCGCAGATATTTTTCCTGTGTTATTATTATTATTTTTTTTTTACTCTTTTTTTTGGCAGACCGCAGGGCTTCGAGGAAAGTCGATTTTGACCGAAAAAGAAGAAAAGTCAGTTGAATGAATGCCAAGCTATCCTCCATTGGCCTGGTTACACAACAACCAAATGTTTAGATATGAGTGCCTGTGTCTGTGTGCGTGCGTGTGCGCCTGCGTATGTGTGTGTGTGTGTGTGTACACAAGCCTGTGTGTGTGCGTGGATTTATAGTAGGACACACATGGTGGTGGGAGTAGAAGATTAAAATAAAAATAAAGCAACACAGCCACTCCAACACGTTGCTGGAACATGCTGGAAGACTGATGAAACCAGCAGTCACGAGGTCAGACCAGTTGGCCCAGTCCGCTGCCCCCTGACGGCCTGTTACTCATTCACAGTCATGGGTTACGTGTGTTTGTGTGTGTGTGTGTGTGTGTGTGTGTGTGTGTGTGTGTGTGTGTGTGTGTGTGTGTGTGTGTGTGTGTGTGTGTGTGTGTGTGTGTGTGTGTGTGTGTGTGTGTGTGTGTGTCTTTGGGCCTATGTGTGAAGAGCTTGATGCCAGCAATACAACCACTTTTAACATACCTGTGGGCTGAGGACAACCACGTAGGATGGCAGTGGTAAGAAAAAGGTGTGAATTATGCCCCCCCCCCCCCCCCCCCCCCGCCCCCTGCTGTGCCAAGACACATATCACACATCTATATTACCACGAGACTAAAAACAAAGAGATCTGGTGAACCTGGCTTGGTCTGATTCCTGTGTTGTGGTGGGGTTGGGGAACTCCACACACCCACTGGGAAATGTGCTTAAAAATGTACAGGAAGAACCTGGGAGGAGGGGGGGGGGGGGGGGGGGGAATCGCCTCCTTCCAGCGTTGACAAATTGGGATGTATCCGAACACGCATGTACAGCCTTCTGCGGCTCGTGGTGCCTGGGATCAAGGCGTGGCCGAGGTTGTGACATCACAAATAGCGACAGCACAAATAATGCAAACCCCCGCTGCCGCGGGTTCCGTCAAGACGGATCCCAACGCGGTTACTCCTGAGACGGTCACAGTCGACCAGGCGGGAACCCCGCAGGTCCAGAACCATCGACACCGCGGTAACGGTTGCCTTTCCCAGTGTGGCCAATCTGGCATCCACCAGCCGGCGCTTCGTTACGCAGCGCCACAGGGAGGCCTGAGAGGATCTGGGCCAGTCCTCCCTACGTGGCGATACCCCCAACCTACACCTCTTCTTCCTCCTCCCCCTTCTTTTCCCTCCCCCTCCCCCCCCCCCCCCCCCCCCCCCCCCCCCCCCCCTTCTCCACAGACAAGCCACCGTTCGCTCAGGCCAGACATGCGCTGGGGGAAACCCATGGGAATGCTACCCTATGTTGAACTTAGTGGTGGTAGGTTAGCGTTAGCGCACAGTTTAACCATATGCCACACATGGTTGCTAAGAGATTAGCCTGACATTTAGCCGCTAAGCCGATTGGGGGGGGGTTGGCATGATAAGGGGAGAAGGAAAACTTCCCTGAGCATTTCAATGCTTGGTAATCACATTGGACCACCACAGGTGGCCCGCTTTAGCGCATGTGATAATGTCAGCGTAATCAGCACATTTAGTTCAAACGTAAAAGCTGTACAGAACTTTGTATATTCAGGGGTTCAAGTACCAAACGTCTTCCCCACCCGAAACCCAGTCTCTGGTGGTTGAAGCCTTACTTTATTCATCGACAGGCTGGACTTTGAGGAGGAATTAAGTATTTACCGGCTGGTTAGTTCTTACGTGGAGTTTTTTTTTAGGGGGGGGGGGGGGGGGGGGGGTTGTTTGTTTCCCAGCTGATTCAGATCATCACTCTGAGCATCTTAAAATGGTGGCAGTGGTTTGAAAAGGTTAAGATGGCCATTTGTAAAAACTTCCTGTGCACCAAAATGATGTTCTCGTAGGCCTTCAGTGGGGTATTTAGTCTCTCTCTCTCTCTCTCTCTCTCTCTCTCTCTCTCTCTCTCTCTCTCTCTCTCTCTCTCTCTCTCTCTCTCTCTCTCTCTCTCTCTCTCTCTCTCTCTCTCTCTCTCTCTCTCTCTCTCTCTCTCTCTCTCTCTCTCTCTCTCTCTCTCTCTCTCTCTCTCTCTCTCTCTCTCCCCCTCCCCCCTTCCTCTAGGTTTCAACATGTCGAGAGCACCCTCAGAAGGAGGCCCCTCGCCTCAAAAACAATCATGATTTCCTCGTCAGTTTCTGACACCCCATTGCAGTGCCCCTCTATTGTTAACTGTTCCCAGTTCTGATTTCAAAATGACAAAACCTTCCCGAGAGGGACAGGGGGATCCTCCACTGCTTGTACGTGTTTTTAATTCTCCGGCTAGCCCCGACAATGTTCCCCAGAATGGCTACAACAAAGTGGTTTTGTCCGTCCTCCTCCTCCCCAGCAACACTGAAGTAAATTCCTACGTACTCGCTTGGCCTCTATGGAAAATGATGCCATTGTCACATGACACATGGGGCCTTGCTTACAGTTACAACGTGCTTAGGGATTTTACAAAGGCCTTCCTGTTTTTGTCTCCGATTCCTCTCAACACCTGTTGAGAGGTGAGAAACCCACACCCACTATCGGCCAAATGTTGCTGAACTGTGTTTTTTTTTTTTTGGGCGGGGGGCGGGGGGGGGGGGGGGGGGGGGACGGCGACTGTAACACCTTGTTAAGTTTCATCTGTCACTCACTCTTTCTGTACGTCTGTCTTTGTCTGTCTCTCTGTCGGTCTTAACCAATCAGGGGACGGAAACTATTTATCAAGGGAAAAAATCTCCTGCCTTTAGAATGGCGAGAGGTGTGGTTGGAATGGGGGAGGGGGTGATAAAGTTACATTTCTGCCCTGCCTGCCTTCAATAAAAACACAATACAGGGCTTTGTGGGTTTACACAATGTCCCTTTGGATGATTGCTTGTCATTTCTTATCCATAAAAAACGATTGCCCCTGGTCCCGTCTGCTCACTTCATATTTGTATTTTGATGTCTATCATTCTGCTCTATTCTGACACCAAAATAACACTGAATCTGAGAAGTAGAAGTGTTTCGTTGTATTTTTTTTTAAAGCGACACAACATCTGGTGTTTGCTATTTTCATTTCCCCTTTATCCAACAACGACCCAATGCTTGGCTGGCTTACGTGCCTATCTGTCTGCACTCTATTGTAAACAGCTTTTCGTTAACGGACGGGAGACGTCGCCTTTAGACGTGGGTTAATTACAGCATTATGTAAAAGTTAGGATGCAAAGCAATATGAGACTAATTGCGTCGCACACGTCCTAGACCTGGGACTGCAACTCAATTTGACGTGCGACCTTATCAAACAACCGTAAGAACCCTGACTAAAATAGGCTGGAGACATAATGAGGTAGGCTACTGCTGTCGAACATCAGTTGCAGGACTTGATGCATGAGAACGGAAACGACAAACACCAGATAAATGAGCTGACCCGATCCATTGAGAAATCGTACAGAACAGAGGTCCTTGAAATGAGAATAAAGAAAAAACAATATCACCAGTTGGTATTACGTGTGGGTGACCAGCCGACCGCAGAAAACGTAGCCTACTTGTAGTTGATCGAAGATCAAACCACATATCATAGTTTAAGCAAAAGCCACCGTTTTCTTAACTGCAGTTATAACAACACTGTCCCATATAAAATGTCCATTCGACATCGGTTACGTTTCTCTCAAATCGGACACCTGGCAGCCGCTTCGTATACATATTGAGTATCGATTAGGTCATTTGATAACATCCCATCGATACACATGTCATACTACAACACAAGTACGTTAACCCCGTGGTAATGGCGAACGACGGGGATTGACGTTACATTTCATTTACAGTGCGTGCATGTGTACGTATATACAAGAAAAGGAATAAACTTACCTAATCACGCTTCCGTTTTGTTGTTGCACTCTTGGGAACAGGAAGAAACGTTCATGGTTTCCCTGTGAATCTACTACAACAACAAACAAAACCCCCCCCCAAAAAAACCGGTTTGCGTATCAAACGTAAAGAAAGTGGTTTCATGTGGTTGAATATAATGCACGCATTTGCTCGCGTGTAATTCGATGTCAAAGTATGGCTTGATTCAGAGGTCACATCGTATCTGAGCCTCATCAGAGGCGTGCTTGCAGCCGTAGAGTCAAATCATTGGTTGACAAACAGCTATCAGATGCAAATTCCTAACATCTGAATCAGCAAGGGGCCACCCCCCCCCCCCCCCCCCCCCCCCCCCCCCCCTCACCCCCCAACACCCCCCTCAATAAAAAGGGAATGTCGGCCAATGCTAATATGTCAAGTGTGGGAGTGTATAAATGAAAGCGCTCCGCCTGTTTGTCCATAGCAGAAATACGAGAGTCCGGCTGGTACGTGTCGCAACTGATTTATCACTCATCACGCTGCACATTTTCTGTTACCGGAGTGCTACTACTAACGCAACGCCAAAGTCCAGCAGAAACTTGAGAGATCGCCCCTTACACCGATCCCAGTGCCGGGGACCATGTCAATCTTTTTGGCGACTGTCCCTTGGAAAGCGAATTGCCCCCCGCCCAGTACAGCAGGGTGGGTGGGTGGTTCCTGTTGCCATAGGGGAAATAGGAAAGGTCCACGAATGAATGAATTTAAATTGGGAAACAAGCAGTTTCTTTAGTTTTCCACTAATTTGATTTCAGCAGCCATTTGATGTCCAGAGTTTAGATATTAGACCTAAAGTAGGCTATAACATCAAAGTGTAGGCTAGCTAATATGTGGTTATTATATATATACAAGATTGCAAGATAAATGTTAGTACAAACCTTTCAGAAGCTTAGATAAAGTATAGGCCTACCTGAGAATTTAAAAACGTATAACCCCTTTGTCCTTATTCTTAAAATGTTTGTATAAAGCTCTACAATTCCATTATCTACTTCATGTGTGAGTGTGAGTGTGTGTGTGTGTGTGTGTGTGTGTGTGTGTGTTTTCTTCGTTTTCTGTGTGATCACTGAAACTGAGAAAACAGTTTCCAAATGTAATATCACATAATTAGGACACACGACATCATAAGTGCTGGCAGTTAGCCTTTGTTAAATATATACACACACCTACATACGCGTCTTTGGGTGTGGATAAATATAGTAGGCCTAAACCGTACTGTATTAGGCTACTCTTGTGTAAATATCGAAGGAAATTCGTTTGTATTTCTAGCAGAATAGCCTACCCTACATTATTAACATGTACATTAGATGTCATTTTATTGGTAAGCTACTTGCGTACATTTGATTGAAGTACATTGAAGTTATAATAAAAAAAACAATACAATCTTCAAAAATGATAAAATCCTTGTTTAAAGGAAATTTAAAGGTAGACCTATTAATAATAAGGTCCGAATACAATCCATGGGTCAGACCCTTGTTCGGTATTTCTTGGTGATAGAGCGCCATCTAGTGGACAGATAAAGATATCAGCCATTATGGCGCTAAAGCTGTCTCCCGAACTGTTGCTTGGGATCGCAGGTGAAACTTATAAACAGTAGATAATTGGCGGTACGTTTATGATTAAAAAATGTTAAGGGTAAAGATCCCTTACATACAAACAGATTGCCCCAATGTTTTGTAGTTGCCACAAGCAAACTGCTGGTGTTATGGGCAGATGTTGATAGGATTAATGTGTGGGGAAGGTTTGGAACCACTGAACCTAAGACTTGCTGAGTCAGACATATGTTCAAAACCTGACCATATTTAAGATTAAGTCAATGTTTGGGCTTTCATTTCTGCCAACACAGCAAACATTTTTTTAAATATATATATATATAATTTGCATTTCTCGATTAGTCAAATGTGGGTGGGTTTTTACCGAGATGTCGAGAAATGCTAATCCTTTTCTTTCTCAAATCATACAGTTACATTAGGTTCCCAGGAACCGAGTTCCGTTGATTCCGGAAAATGCTTGCATAGCGTGACCGCAATTGCACTGTTGAAATGGTTTGTTCCGCCATTTGAATTCATGGGTTGCATCACGCCAACACAGCGTTCATTTCAATGGAAAGACTGCAGACTGGTTGTTTGGTCTGAGACGAAGACATGGAGTTTCGACACAAAAACCGAACATATTTGGATGGTTCAATGTACGTTTAATAAAAGCGTGGGTTTGTAGGTGGGCTGTGGCGTAGCCCCCCCACACCCGGGGGGGGGGGGGGGGGGGACTGCGTAGCCCTTCAAACCGTCTACTGTGATGCATGTCTACATATCTGGTGATGTACACATACACTCTGGCACGATTCAACACAAACCAAGCAAAAAATAAAAAACAATAATAAACACGGCAACAACTCATGTCTTTTTGCTGGATATTTACAGCTTAGCTAATAAAGCTCTCGACGGGTTTCACATACAAAATGGCTTGAAAACAATACAAAAACGACGACCCATTGTTGGATTGCGTTTGTGATATTCAAAATGTCGTCCTGTTCGTAAGAGTTCATAACTTACGCACAGATTGTGCACAGTGAAAATACTACATGACACTCGAGGTGTAAACGCAGAAAGCCTGAGAAACGGAATCACCCGATGACGAGAAGGGAGCTTCGGTCGGGGACGAGATGAACCGGGGGCGGCTCACGCCTCCAGCACCATCGTGCACCGTGCAGGACGGAAAGGACTCGATGGTTGGAAAGAACCTCAATGGGGTTTCGTCGTTGTTCAAAATGGTAGACAGTACAAATGTAGAAATGTATAAACTGAAAAACATTGAAATGCATCATCTGCATTCATAAGGCCCAAGTGTCTAGTTTAGGGTTATGTTATGATATATTTACGACATTCAATTCAATGGAGAAAATGCCAATGTGTAAGAGCAGAGCTGTTTCCATGGGGCTATAGAATAAGCAGCAATATAAAAGTTAACACATCTACTGCAACGCAATCAAGAAATAGTTTGGTAAATGTAAAATGTGGAAATAATCTGTTTGTAACAAATCAGATCTCTCCGTTGCAACATTCGCTCCAAACGTCTTACTTTGTCAGCATCTCTCCCAATGAGAGAGGGAAAGCCATATCCATTAAAGCCTTTATAGAAGTTTAGCTTTCCTCCACAAAAAGAAATCATCAAAACCAGGAAAAAAAGAAAAGAAGAAGTCATACCAGAGTAAAAAATAAAAAAGATGAAAGGCTTTGTGTAACATATTTGACAGGTTACGTACTTGATGTGTAATGGTGACGAAACAACAAGCGGCTGTGCCATCATCCAATAACAACAATAGACTTGAACTATTCATGCGATGCATATTTAGATAACGGTGGGCTCCCATAATACCGGCTAGGCCAGTTTGTGTTTCAGTTCCTGTGGAGAAGTCCGGATGGAAATAGTTTTGAAAATGTAAAATCCTGTTGTGGTTACCGTTTATTGTGTTTAAAAGCCTAGTGACCGAGAGACACAGAGACAAACTGCATTGACCCGACGCACCTCTCTATCTGCACCATAAAGACCTCCACCCCCTGGAGGTGGAGGCGATGGAGGTGGAAGGCCCGGTCGATGGCGTCGCCACCCCCCCCCCCACTTCAGCTCATGTTCTCCAGGTACACAGAGAGCAGCGGACAGGGGGGCTGGAAGTCCTCCTGCTTATTGACCACCTCCGTCTGACGGGACCCGTTACAGTCAGAGCCTGCCAAGGGTGGGAACACACACACACGCACACGCACACACACACACACACGCACACACACACACACACACACGCACACGCAGACACACAGACACAAACGCACACACGCGCACAGACACACACACACAGACACACACACGGACGCACAGACACACACATGGACGCACAGACACACGTTAAGAAAATTTCCTAAAATATGACAAAGAATGCTTCTAAAATAAATTTCCTACACTAGCTTTAACTACACCAAAGCTCACCAATCCCTAAGACCATTTCACACTCAATGATAACGATAAACGTCTTCTACATTAACCTGAAAATGACCACGTAGCATCAGCACGTTACAGTTTTCCCCCTCTTGAACCCCTTAGCGTGTGCTCTCAGCCCAAGAGCACTGTGGGTAACGTAGTTCTCAGTGTACTCACTTGCAGACACCAGGTCCATGTACTGGCACAGGGCGTGGAGCAGCAGTCTCTCAAAGCTGTACAACACACACAAGCCGCATGTGACCACGAAAGTGTTCGAATTCACAATACCCATGACCATCACCATTTAGCTGTTGATTGCTAATTCAACACACAATTAGCAATGAAGCAATTGGCCAACGTGACAGTGAATGCCAATATAAAAAAGGGTAAGGGTAAGGGTTGAGGGTAAGGGAATCTAGCAGACTTTGGGGTATCGACTGCAGTATAATCGACCGGGAGTGGAAGACCCCTGACCCCTATGCCATTCTGATACTATATTGACAGCAGATGCGTCGATGAGAGAGGAGAGGTGTTGCCGGGGGTTACCTGCTGGCCAGGTTGGCGGTGTAGACGGCTTGCGGTTGGGCGTTGAAGAAGTTCAACACACCTTCCTCCAGCACTTCCAGAGTTCCCTGGGGAAGATGGAGACCACAACAGCTGGCTTACGCAAATATGCCGAGCTAAGAGCCGGGGAATCGGCCCACTCTGCTGTTGTCGTGGTATCTCGTGTCGGACCACTGACGTCACTGGCGGGAGACTTGCGCTCTCAAATCGGACCGATGACGACAGTTACGACTGTTACGGGACCGGTCAGATGAAACGGCGCTGATGTTGCAAGCCGCAACACACATTACGAAGCCCTACTCTCTCACAGAAGGAAATAGACTCGCCTTAAAAGTGGGGTAAGACTGACATTGCCAGAATTTGCACATGTTGCTCTTGACACAACGCTGTGAAATGAAACACAAAGTGTCCCAATGGGCCGTAAGACGATGTTTTTCGTGAAAAGTAGGATTTATGTTCCGATGAGCGTTCGAGACCGATCATCGATTAATCATAAGCAAATAATAAACCCTCTGTAATCGTGTTGCCAATACAACGTTTCTGTACCGTTACTAAATAAATGAATAAATAAACTGTGACGTTACAACAAGATGAAACAACCACTGAGCAACCAATGAGGGATGAATATGAATGTATCAGATAAACTGGTTCTGTGTGCCTCCAGGTGGCGGGGCCCTGGGGGCCAGCGTCGGGCCCTTGGGACCAGCGTCGGGCCCTTGGGACCAGCGTCGGGCCCTTGGGACCAACGTCGGGCCCTTGGGGCCAGCGTCGGGCCCTGGGGGCCAGCGTCGGGCCCTTGGGGCCAGCGTCGGGCCCTTGGGACCAGCGTCGGGCCCTTGGGGCCAGCGTCGGGCCCTTGGGACCAACGTCGGGCCCTTGGGACCAGCATCGGGCCCTTGGGGCCAGCGTCGGGCCCTGGGGGCCAGCGTCGGGCCCTTGGGACCAGCGTCGGGCCCTTGGGGCCAGCGTCGGGCCCTTGGGACCAGCGTCGGGCCCTTGGGACCAGCGTCGGGCCCTTGGGGCCAGCGTCGGGCCCTTGGGACCAACGTCGGGCCCTTGGGACCAGCATCGGGCCCTTGGGACCAGCATCGGGGCCTTGGGACCAACGTCGGGCCCTTGGGACCAGCGTCGGGCCCTTGGGACCAACGTCGGGCCCTTGGGGCCAGCGTCGGGCCCTGGGGGCCAGCAGGGGGCCAGATGGACTCACCATGGGGATCTGCTTCCGTCTCAGACTGAAGCGCAGCCGCCGGTCGATCCGCAGGAAGCAGGCTTGAGCCGGGAACACTTCCTCTACTGCGGGAGAACCGCGGAGAGATCAGCGATCAGTCATCAATAGATCATTATTACTATCAATAACAATCACCCATTAAATTGTATGAACTACTGTGACCGTGTGTTGAATACAAATTCTTTGAAAATACATACGTTCTTCATACTCCAGTATGATCTGCCAAAAAAAAGCTATTACAACCAAATGAATAGACGAGGAAAGGTACAACGCTGAAATAGACCGTGCTCTGCCTTTGCTCACTGACCAACGATAAATCATGCCTTTATGAATGCCAAGAGAGAAAAGCTGCTAGCTCTTGAGTTGACCGCAGTCTAACCTACGACTCTCTGCTTTTGAATGATCAGAATCCTTATCCCAAATGCTCTTATCAGAACATGTGTGCTCGAGAGGTTATTACATTTCATTTTACCCCCCGCAAATGCTTTTGTAAGGACATGCTTATAATGACATGCGCTTTCACACCTGAGCTGTTTGGTCTGTTTTAATTTCATCCCTGGAGCATTTTCCCCGATGGTACGGTTAGTACGCTCATTCAGACTCTGGTGCCGAGCTAACAAAATGGGGTCTGGGTCCGAGTCCAAGCTAATTCAGGTTCGGTTCGCTTTAGGGGAGAACGTGGCCCGACCCAACCATACAAGGCGAACCAAAAAACACAATGCATTGTGGGTTGAATGTACACTGTTGCTGCGAACTGGAAATAAAAGAAATAGCCTGGGAACTTTCCCTAGAACAAAATGAGTTGTGGTCAGACGTGGGGAATCAGGAAAGGAAAGCACTAATCCAAATGTGGTCTGATGATTAAAAAAATTGAAATGTTGTGGTCAATGAAAGATACACTGACGTTTTTTTTTATTATTCAGTTACCGAATGGTGGATATTGGATTATTTTAATTTGTAGGAACACCGAAGCAAATTGAAAAAACCCAAGACAGCACAAAGTTGTTGTTGCTCCATTACTATTGTCCGCAACAAGGAGGCGTTGTGAGTTTCCCTCGGATTCTCCAATAGACGTGCAACACCTGATGTGTTTATATTGTTCGGTTCAATTGACAAAGTCCAGTGAACGCTAACCGGACCAAATTAAAATGCTAAAAGGTAACAACTTCCCCCCCCTTGAATCGGGCCAAGTCTACCAAACTCTAGATGTGAAAGCTTCCTTAAGCACAGCTGAATCCGTATAGTATTATATTTCAGAGATTATTTGAAATGACCCACCGTTTCAAACCGCTTGGTTATTTCAATGTTACCCCATCAAGATGTTTCTGCTGTAGCTCTCACAGACTAAATTGATTTAGATGACAATATATTTGGACTCCCAGCCAGAAGGTTCTGGGTTTGAACCCAAATGTCCTTTAGCAAGATGCCTAACCACTACTGGGTCCTTAAAGACTGTTCTCAAACAAATCCCTTCTGCTAAATAAGTCAATGGTTTATATTGAGTGTTTGGTCTTTCTCTAATATATATATCCGTCTGCTAAATAAATCAATGGTTTATGGTGAGTGTTTGGTCTTTCTTTATATGTGTATATATATATATAAATAATAATATCTACCCAATGGTTTATGGTGAGTGTTTGGTCTTTCTTTAATATATATATCCGTCTGCTAAATAAGTCAATGGTTTATGGTGAGTGTTTGGTCTTTCTTTATATGTGTATATATATATATAAATATAAATAATAATATCTACCCAATGGTTTATGGTGAGTGTTTGGTGTGTGCTCACCGTTCATCTGGTTCTTGAGGAGTCTGCTCTTCTTCTTCTTGGCCTCCTCCTCCAGCAGGGCCAGCAGCCGCTCCTGCTCCTCCCCCGAGCGGTTCATGAAGTCGTCCCAGTGCTGCAAAACAGGGACACCCAGGAAGTTAAACACCGGTAGTGAACCACAGGAAAGTGAAACACAGGAAGTGAACCAGGAAGTAAAACATTTTTTTAAGTTAGCAGTGAAATAAATAATAATAATGATCGGAGCGATTCTTTTTGATTAAACGCTTACGTTACTAAATATTGAATAAGAAATAATCATTTCACATCATTTTCTTCCATACATACTAGGAACGTTATGTATCTCATGGGTTATAAATCCTCTGAGTGGAGGTGAAGAACAAGAGGTTGCGGCCGGCCCCAGGAGGGACAGACCTCGGCGTAGTTCCCATTGGTGCAGGCCTCCGTGAAGATGGAGGGGAGGGCCGGGTGGCTGCCCACCTCCAGCTCCTCCACGCAGCACTCCTCCTTCTCCAGCAGGTTGGCCAGGTGGAGGGCTGGAGGGCGGATGGAGGAGGAGAGACAGAGAGAGAGGTTCTGATGAGGACCTTGAGTCGGCTGAATGTGTGGGAAGGTGACGGATCTTGGGTTTAGTGAAGTGCTTTGTTTGAAAGTGGGGGTATAAATATATTATAATCCTCGGAGTCATTTTTATCACCATAAAACTCATCATACTCACCATCATGATGATCACCATAGTAATCATCGTTTGCGTCATCATTATTGTCATCGTTGACATTGTCAAATGTAATGATCATTTTTATTATAACATATAGTATTATCATGATAAGCATTATTATTACAATCAATATGAACATTATTTTCAGAACCATCATCATCTCTATCATCATCGATCAGTAATCATTATCAGTTCATGATCTGATCATGTGAGTGAAGAGAGGCTGATGGTCCTACAGTTCATGATCTGATCATGTGAGTGAAGAGAGGCTGATGGTCCTACAGTTCATGATCTGATCATGTGAGTGAAGAGAGGCTGATGGTCTTACAGTTCATGATCTGATCATGTGAGTGAAGAGAGGCTGATGGTCCTACAGTTCATGATCTGATCATGTGAGTGAAGAGAGGCTGATGGTCTTACAGTTCATGATCTGATCATGTGAGTGAAGAGAGGCTGATGGTCCTACAGTTCATGATCTGATCATGTGAGTGAAGAGAGGCTGATGGTCCTACAGTTCATGATCTGATCATGTGAGTGAAGAGAGGCTGATGGTCTTACAGTTCATGATCTGATCATGTGAGTGAAGAGAGGCTGATGGTCCTACAGTTCATGATCTGATCATGTGAGTGAAGAGAGGCTGATGGTCTTACAGTTCTCCAGGCGACGGAGGCTCTTCTTGCCCTTGGCGCGGGGCGTGAGGTCCGAGTTGCGATTGGCCTTGCTGATGTAGAACTGCTTCTTCCTGGCCGAAGACACGCGCTTGGCTGGGGAGCTGGGCAGAGAGGAGCACCGCCGCTCCTCTATCAGGCTGGGGGAGACCAGGAGGAACCATCTCCGTTATTACCACACACCTGTTTCATGGACTCCTTTCCACCACTGTCTTTTATATATCGTTCACAAAATTCTAGCTAGGTCAAGTACCTCATTGAAAATATACTGGGAACACACTTGCTTGAATTACTTTGAATTGGACTTCACTATTACTATTTATTGTACTGTTCTACTATTTAGTTGTTTAGCAGGAGTGTGCATTTAAAGTGACAAACTGTGAATCGGCGTTACAGGTCATTATGGAGCAGGCAGGGTTTTAGACATCTACAACAACACTACACTACAACACTGCACTCTCCATACTCAAGTAGTACTTGAGTGAAAGGTACTTCTTCCGCTTCTGTGCAGAGACAATGTATATGCCGTAGGGCTCTGACTGCAGCATATTTTCCCAGCTCATCTGCCAGTTTGGGTGAAATTGGGTCAGTGGGTCTCAGAGTCAAGCCACGCCTCTATCGTAGGCCTGTAATTGGATAGTGAGTTGTGCTGACGCCATGTTTAGCACCTGCCCTGGAAAACCGCAGTATTTTTGGCTGCATGTTTAGAAGAAAATGCATGTATGATGCAATGATCCATTTTGTTTTCTGGGGATTTAACAGACATTCAATAACACTTTTTTATGCATTTAACAGTTTTCAACAGTAACAATATGAACCATGGTCAAATACCTTTGTTAACCTACTTTATTATGTTTATGAAATGTTTTCGACATACATTTCAAGAATTATTGCAATCATGCAATGGAATAAACACAAGAGTTGTTGACAAGCAAGCAGCTAACCGGTTGCTTCAAGCAACCCAACAGCAAAAACCGTACTGGAAACCAATACAAACATAACGCTACACCAAGCCAGTTAGTACACTGGCTATTGGCCGATATATACACTATCCTGAACAGAAAATGTAAATATTACAGCGCTAAAATTAAACATTGAATAAAATGCTTAAACTAACGAGCTAATGACATCGTGAAGCGTTGGCTTTAAAAGCCAAGCTCTTTTAATGTGTCAGCTAACGCTAGCAGGGAACCAGACGTGCTTTGACTCACATGATATCCTGTTCTTCATGGGGATCATTGGACAAAACAACCATCTTACGCATATGAAGGCAACCGACAACGTATTCGAATTGTATACAAAAACAACTCTTTAAAGATAAATACGACTCAAGTAAACAGGGCAGTTGGCTTCTATTGGTGGTCTGATCGCAAACAAAAAAATACAGTATCCGCCCACACAAGTGACAAAGAAGCGCCACCAGAGGGCACCACACGCACCTCTTCAAAGAAAGACTTACAGGACAGTAAAATAAAATACATACAAATAAGCAAATAAATTAAGAATAAAAACTATTAAAATATGCAACAAAAAATATATATACACAAAAAGAGAGTATATTCATACAATTATAGTAAAATGTGAGACTCCAATGCCTGCAAAGTAATACAAAAATAACCCACTCTTCATTCATTAAGCTTTCTTTTCCCTTCCCTGAAATAATTTGACACTAAGCTTTCTGATCACGTTGTTGTTGGGTGTTTGTGTGCAGGTTACCATAACAGCACATTTAATAGGTCTGCCTGGCCAATAAAATAGACTGATTGTTCTGAATAGGTTGCAGTCCTGAAAGGCTTTCTACCGCCAGAATATATAGGCCTTCATATTGTTTCTTTTTTTTCTTTTCTTTTTTACTGTTTAAAGGGATTTCATCCGCGTGCTAAATAATAATTTATTCACATCTTATTGTGTGTCAGAAGATGGTTGGACAAAACTAAGCGATGTTTTCCATTTTAAACGTCCTGTAATGCGGACATGAGGTCGAAGAAGGCGAGAGGGGGACGGCGTGTTAGACCGTCCGGTTTCAATCCGAGAAGTGATGAATCCCAGAATGAAGAAGACAGTCGGCCACAAAGACTCGTTGTTCTCAGCCACCTGTGAGAGATCGGGAAATGTAATGAAGATTTGCGTCAATCTCATGCCTGCCCTGGCCCTCTCTATGGACCCCCTAGACCCCGAAGAAGAGAGTCGAGATTACAGCCACAGATTTTTTCTCAAAGAGGAGAAGCGCACCACTAACGAGAATCGTAACCCTGACAAAGATAAACCAAGTGCTCGGCCAGGCGATATTTCGCGTCCGGTTTTAACTTTTAATGGAGCCACTAGAGTCCATCTTAACCAAGTGTTTGTACTTCCCCCGATTGCTAAATCCAACAGCGCCCTTTGGAGGCACCCTATTCACTATGACCATGCAAAGACAATGGTATCTGCTTCACCACCTAACCCGGGTGGGGTATCTAGCCTGAATGGGGTATCTGACCAGGGTGGGGTATATGAGCAGGGTAGTTTATCTAGCCAGTGTGCGGGATCTAGCCAGGGTAGGGTATCTAGCCAGAGTAGGGTATCTAGCCAGAGTGGGGTATCAGACCAGGGTAGGGTATCAAGCCAGAGGGGGGTATCTGACCAGGGTGGGGTATATAACCAGGGTGGATTTATTAAGAGCTGTGAATACAGAGCATCAGCCCCTGCAGATGGTCCACCAGACACCAGCATCTGGACAGACAGAATTCTGCAATCTGAATGTGTAAGGAATCAATACTTCCATATTAATCAATATCTTCCAGTTACCAAGTATAACATTTAGAAATGTACAATCTTTCTTATTCACAGGCATGATCAGAATATATATGTTTCCTGCAAATAATTGTCATGGTATTTTTCAACCCTGTAGGGCTTTATAAATGAGCTGTTTTATTTTATACCAGCAGAGTGTTTTCAGTGGTTCCACTCTCCAATGGTCTGTAATAAAATCAAATCCCTAACTATACACGCTGAAGAATACACGTACCCCAGGTAAACAAAGGAGGCTCGTTCATAACGACACAAACGCGCACAACTGAGAGAAGGACCAAAGCTAGGTGCCGTCTATTTCCCTTATTGAACAAATACAAAAACACAAATGGTCATCAGATATAAGAGAGGAAGATATGCCGGACAAACATGCAGTAGACGTGAGCCCTGTGACAGACCACAGAGATGTCTGATCTAATGAGAACCTCAGCTAACCCTCAGTCCCCGTCTGTGCTTCCCTCCTCACCCTCTCAGCGTTCCCCAGAGTTCCACCTACCAGAGGTCTCCCTGGCCAGTCTGAGGGTGCTGCTGCACAGGGTGACCGACCGCGTGGCCAGGAAGTCCAGCTTGAGGAGGGGGGATGTCGGGGTGCATTGGGCGGGGCCCAGGTCTGGGGGGGTTCCAGAGTCCGACCGGCTCTCAATAGACCGGATCGTGCTGCAGCGTCTGAGAGGGAGCATGGCGGAGAAGGAGAGGCAGGGAAGTGCCAAGTAAGATGTTATGGTGATAGCAATTATAGTCGCTAGTGGATGGACGCTACATTGCGTTATCATTCAGATCGATAATGTGATGTTATCACCCCGTTTTGAATTGGGAAACCGAAAGCGCATCAATTATGTATGTAGAGAGCTGGCATATGAAGTAGGGTTCATCACTTGAAGACATGGGTGAATAATTATTATGAGTGAGTTCTGGAGATGCGGTGTGTAGTTAATAGTATTTGTTCTCAAGTCACTTCCTACCTGTGGACTGTGATGACCACATGGGAGCTTCTAACATTTCATGACTTTTGGCAGGAAAGGACGAGTATTCCTATCGGAGGGGGACCGGAGCCAGAGGAGACTCAGGCCCAGGGTCCTGCCTCCCATCTGCCCAGGGAACAGACCCCCCGTCCTGCTGACCATGTCCACGGGGAACCCCCTCCTCCCACCCGTGCCACACCCGCAGCGGAGACCCCCCGCCATGCAGACACAAGAAGAAACACCCGTTTTAAAGCGATATATCTTTTAATGTTTACAGTGGAGTATTCCAAATAAATATGTGTATATCTATATTTTTATATTGTCCTATATTCACCGTCTTTATCTCTTACGATGTGCAAAGGTAAATGATGGTATCTACATTCAAGTATTGAGCATTATAATTTAACAACGTAATGGATGTTTAATTGAATTATTGAAATTAACATTGTTTGGATATTTTGTCTTGAAAACACTGCCATGTGTAGATGATTTTAAGCTTACTTGAGATTTACGGAATACGGTATGGATTTGAAGATGATGATATTGGATGACAGTTTCCTACGTGTACTACTACAATTATATTACAACTCTGTAATAAATCAGCTTCATACTCAATTATGATTTTTGGTAAAAAAAAAACAACTAAAGAATGATAATACACAAACCAACAGACTAACAAATAATTGAGATCACAGATGCAAACGCATGGTAAAAACAAACAAACAGTAATCCTTGACCTAACAAAGGCAGTGGTCACACCCTGGAATGTAACAAACATCATTCAAATAAAATATAGTTTTCACATCAATCCGGGATTCCCGGACTGTTTGGTTGACGATCAACATGATGGATATTCATCGCTGCAAGAACACAGAAAAATAATCCCGCAGTACTAATGCTACAAAGAGGAAAATTAACTGATTCTGGCAGTTAATTTTTCACTATTTGGCTAACGTTGCATCCAGTGTCTATGGCCTGAGTAGGAACGAAAATAAAAAAGTTTGATTGTCGATTGATTAAAATTACGTTAGCAGGAGTCACCACATAATTCCTTGGTTTAGTTTTCTACCCCAACACCACTGTTTCCTTTATGTACTGTATATAAATATAGTATGATTTGCATTGGTTTAATAACATGCAGCATTTGCTTCCTAAATGTAACTTTCCTAAATGTACTGACCCAACTTTGGTTTTTCACCACATTGCAAGTTTTTTTTACATTCTTAGATAATACCTTAACCATCCATGTAACATGGATGGTTAGGCTACACGTAACCACAGGGAATCGAACCCGGGTCTCTCTTACAACATCACAGCCAGGAATCCCTCTGGCCCAGAACAAACCCATTTACCAAAGGGATATTTTGGTACATACTGGCGACATACTAAACAGAGAAAAGGATAAACACACTAGAACAAACACTGGGGCCATGACAGTACATTTTGGGGTATCTGGTATCCGTAGTTCGGGGTAAAAGGGGAAGAACGAGGCGCCGTGAGCCGTGGTCGAGATGGTGGCAGCTGAGGTACAGTACCTCCAAGGTTTCCTACCAGCGGGAAGCTGGTACAACCACCTGGGATTCCTTAAGCTTCCCCAGTGACGCTGGCCCCCAGCAGCGGCAGGCCCACCAACCCAGCCCCCACAGGGCTTGGCGGTCTGGGGGTCTTGGTCTCTGCACGGGTCCATGGGTCACACCTTGCTGTCCTGTGTGGTGCCGCTGCCTACGACGAAGAGTGATGCTGGGTCCTTAGTGGAGTGTTTGCCGGGGCTCTTGAAGGCCGTGTCCAGGTTCTCCTGGACTTGGTCCTCCACACTGTCGCCGTTCCCGTCGCTGGAGCCCCGGCCAAGGGGAGGGTTCTTCTGGGCCTGGGCCTCTACTGGAGGTCTGCTTGACTCCTGTGTTGGAAGTCTACTACAGGACTCTTGTCCTGGAGGTGGGCTGGTCCCCTCTTCTGGAAGCCTGGTGGTCATCTCCATGCTGGAACCATCTGCTCCTCCTCCGTTGCTTTGGTTCTTTCTAGAATGGCTGCCACTGGGTTCCTTGTCTGGAGTCGTTTTAGATTTCCTCAGCTTCGATTCGCTGTCGGAGGGAGCCGTGTCACGTGGCAGGGCGTCGCCAGGCTGAGAGGGTTGGAGTGGTGGGTCGTCGGGCTGGGTGGTGGGCGGGGCCGGAGCAGGCTTGACGATGACGTCTGCAAGTCTGACGTCGTCGCCCTGCTCCTTGGCGAAGTTCACGAAAACCTAGGAGAAGGGAAAAAAGTGGAAGGTGTTCACGTCCCAAACACCAACACGTTTTCATAGATGTCACACAGTTTAGAATCGAACGGAATGAACTGTGTTCATTCAGCTAGACAGTGTAGTGGCCGATGTGTTTGAAGAGTCAACAATCTACAGCTGTAGGCATTAGGTGGGACATTAGCTCAGGAGTTAAAGCGGGTGGACTGGCAATCGGCTGGCAAAAATCGGAAGGTTGCTAGTTTGAGCCCCGACATCAACCCTAACTATGTCGAGGTGTCCTTGAGCAAGACACTTAACCCCAACCGCTCCCCGGGCGCTGTGATTGGCTGCCCACTGCTCCCTTGAGGGATGGGTTAAATGCAGAGGAAAAAATTCACTATATGTATGTGTATGTGACAATAAAAAGTACCTTTACCTTTTTATCCTTGAGCAAGATGCCCTAAACCCTACCTGCTTCTTAATGACTTGTATCTGTAAGTCGCTGTAGATAAAAGGGAAGCTTCATGACTAAAGTAAACCGTATTGAATAGACGTTACTTTCCCCCAAATGGACCCTGACAATCAAAATCAAGTCACTCGTTATATACTCATTATAAACAGCTCCTGCTGGTCTTAATTCTAACTGTTCAGCACATGGAGTGGCTCCGTACTCAGTACCAATGAATCCTTAAAGTATACCACCATCAATCAATCAATCAATCAATCAATCAATCAATCAACACATCTGGGGGGCGTTTCCATACCTGGTCCAGGGTGGTCTGCGAGACGGAGAAGTCGGCGACGCCCAGCTCCTCGCAGTGGTTGGACAGCACCAGGAAGAGGCGTGACAGGCAGCAGGCGTGGGAGGGCAGCTGGTACTGCAGCACGTTCTGGTGCCTCTCCTTGAGCTCGATGGAGGGGAAGGAGCTGCGGAGGTACCCGTCCACCAGGCACTGGTCCGGGGCCTGCTTGGTGTCCGCCAGCCGGAGCACTATGGTGTAGCCGTCCCCGAACCTGGTTCATGTGAACGGGAATGAATACACACGCGCCGTGTCTGGGGGACGCTTTATCTCCAAAGGGTCTTTAATGGGTTCTAAGAACCCCCTAACCCTATCATTCAACCCCCAACATTCAACCCGACACATTTTTTGAACTCCTAACCCTAACATTCAACCCCTAACCTTTTTAGAACTCCTAACGCTAACATTCAACCCCTAACCTTTTTAGAACTCCTAACGCTAACATTCAACCCCTAACCTTTTTACAACTCCTAACCCTAACATTCAACCCCTAACCTTTTTAGAACTCCTAACGCTAACATTCAACCCCTAACCTTTTTAGAACTCCTAACGCTAACATTCAACCCCTAACCTTTTTAGAACTCCTAACGCTAGCATTCAACCGCTAACCCTAACATAAGGTATAAACGGGTGGTGTTTACCTGTTCTTCAGGTGCTGGACGGATCCAAGGCACTGGAACCTTCCATTGACCATGATGGCCATTCTGGTGCAGAGAGCCTCACACTCTTCCATACTGAACACGTACACGTACACGCACACGCACGCACGCACATACGCACACACACACACACACGATGTATCTTCAGTCTGAGTGCAATTCCATAATTATTTTGTGCAACAATACATCCATTATCATTATTATATTCACATTCGATATTTCTATCCCAAGCTGATATGTAAAGCCCAACACAGCCCCCTACCTGTGGGAGGTGAGGACTACAGCCCTGCCTTCCTTGGTGACGCTGACGATGCAGTTCCACAGGAAGCGCTTGGCCTTGGGGTCCATGCCAGTGGTGGGCTCGTCCTGACCACAATACACGCTCAGAAACATGAGTAATGGATGTGTGCATGTGTGTGGCTTATAAGGACAAACGTTTAAATGAGTAATATAATACAATACAAATACAGTATTAAACAGGGGTTTATGTGGGCAGAACTGATTGTCACGTACCGATTTGACCATTGAGAGAGGGTGGTATAGAGATGTTTAGTTTTTGCAAAAGCTTGAATCTTTAAAACTTATTATGCTAGCTTGATCCCAATTAGCACTTTGCAAGGAAATAAACCCTTTGGTTAACAAAACAACTCCCATGATATACAAAATCTTCAAACATTTGTATTCTTGTTTTATATTTGGTATCTTCTGGGTAAAATAAGATAGAAGGGTGGAGCAGGACGTGGAGCAGGAGATGGAGCAGGAGGTGTTGCGGGTTCTCCTTACCAGGAAGATGACAGGCGGAGAGCCGATGAGGGAGATGGCGGTGGAGAGCTTCCTCTTGTTTCCCCCGCTGTAGCCCCCCGCCTCCCTCTCCGCGTACTGGCTCAGCCCCAGCTTACTCACCCCCCACTGGGCCACCTGGGGAGCAACGGGGGTGGTGGTCAGTCAGGCCCTCTCAAAGACCAGACCAGACCATAGACACAGGCCTGGCCCAAGGCTCATCTCATGTTCAGTGACAGAGGTGATGAACACACTGTTCTCAAGATTTCATGACATTCAAAAACACTAGAGAAATACTTTTGGAATTCAAAGTATATACTGTATCTCATTTACTTTTAAAGACGTGTTCTCTCTTGTACCATGAAGCCCAGTCACAATCATACAATTCTATATAAATTAACCTCACCACACAAAATGAGATTTCATAACTTCTCCAAAAGGTATAATACATTCACTCTAACCCATGACATCACATTAGGCCTTGAAACCTCCATATAACAATTCAATGGCTTTTCCAGTGTTGTGACCCAACACTGGACCGAACCATAACAGTATTTCAGTTTGACCTCCTTTGAGGTTACCTTGGCAACCGCATCCTCTGGTACCCCGCGCAGCCGGGCGTAGAACTCCAGGTGTTCCCGTCCGGTCAGCAGGTCGCTGATGGCATCGAACTGGGGACAGTATCCCATCAGCTGGTGGACTCTCTCCATCTCCATCAGAACACTAGATGGAACCGGACCCAACTCTTAAACAATGCTGCTAACTCTTGATGTATTAAGTAATTACTGCATAGCGTCCTTATTGAATTAAGATAGTGTACACGCCAGGTATCTTGCCTATTTGTGCTTGCAGTGTTGGCATAAAAGTGTAATAAAGTTTTGTATTTTTTCAAACCTCCATGTTGTCTACACGGTCATTTCATGAATGTAATTTGGGTCTGGAATTATATTTCATCGTAAGGGTGGCAAGTTCGTATGCTAATAGATTATGCTTGCTTACTCTATATCTGAAGTAATTGTTTATATACTATAAAAACAAAAACAACTCAGTTATTTTCAAATTGTATGTCTCCTCTAAGTTCATCACAAATCAAAACATCTGTTAGACCCCGTACGTCCCGCTTTTACTTTGAAATCACATGACAGAATGCTTCTTTAGAACCAGGAGGGGGCGGGGCTTGGCCTCCTACCTGTGCTGGTGGAGGAAAGCTGCTCCGTGGGTGATGGACGTATCCCCGGTCAGCATGCGAAACGTTGACGTCTTGCCCGCCCCGTTCACCCCGAGCAGCCCGAAACACTGTCAGACAGGGGGGGGGGGGGGGGGGCGTTCAGTTATTCCCCAGACGCTTTTCATCCAAAGTGAATTTAGATGCATGTCACTAAGGAACAGGTAGGGGTTAGGGCTCGCTTGCTCGCTAGGAGTCGAACAGCCCAATGCACGATGCTACGATCAACAATGTTAACTGTTGGTGGATGGACACGCATATAACACATATTTTGTACAAATGCATATTATTGCTGCATATATTTTTAGATCATATTTTTTTTTGCCGTATTCATCCCCTCCCAAGATCAACGGTGTTATTTTAACTTTTGTTGTGTAGTCCAATATATTCTATATTTTGAAGAGATGGCAAAACCCCCCTACAGCAGCAGCCAATCTTTACAGTCAACCTAAACGCCTCTGGCAAAATAAAATGTTGTTTCAGATTTCAGATGGTTCAACGCCTCACCTCGCCACGTGGAATCCCCAAACACAGCCGGTTCACCGCTGGCGGCCTGCCGACGCTGTACACCTGAGAACAACGACACACACACACACACACACACACACATCTGTTGCTACCGGCAACACCACAGTCAGAACCCTACCCTGAAGTACTTTCCATGTGAAGGCTTTAGGTTCGCTTTCTAGGAAGCCCTGCTACAGAAAGAGCTGCACTCCAGGGCCTAGTCACTAATCAAAGTAGTAGCACATACAATGTTTTCAAGTGGGCATATTTTGTAGAATCACCTTGATAACTTGTCAGAAGAGCAGTTGTGCTGTTGAAATGCTATAATACATAAACAATGGTGTGGCTAGATGCCACAACACACAATACACTGAGAAAAAAACCTGAATCAATTAACTAACCACAAAATTTTACTAAAAGCGGTTTAACCTCTTGACTATCTACTGCTTTTTTGCCTTTTAACTCAGAACCTGTGATGACCACATTCATGACAGTGGTCTCATTGGAAATGTTACACCTTGTGGATTTTCTAATAAATCCATATGCTTGCAACAGGAAATATGGTATTCGTTAAAATACAAACTGTAAAATATAGAAATACAAGAAAAGTGTTCTTGTGTCATAGTAAATAAAGCGCTTGGGAAATGCTGATCCTCATAACACAGACACCCAGCCGGAGCGCATGTGTTTACCTTGCTCAGGTCCGTCATGGTGAGAATGTCTCCCTGCGCTCGCCCGCTCTTCACCCTCTCTCTCTCCCTGGCCACATCCTCGTCCTCTGCCCCAATAGGAGGCATCTCAGGCTCCGCCCACTTCGGCCTGAATGGAGGAAGAGGAGATTATAGCACAGAATACGTAGATGATACCGACATGAGATACTAGCTGAATGGATGGCATGTTTGTGTTGAACACGTATGGACTTTTTTCTACATCCGGAGACATCTCAGTCATTGTAGTTATAGACATTCATGTGTCATGTCATGAACGTTACGACGATTCCGTCGAGAATGCCTAGTAGCGATAGTTTAATCAGATTATGACTTCAATTTAACTCCACCAAGATTTGAACCACGCCTCTTACACCCGGAAGTAAAACAATAACACAAAGACACATTTATAATGCTGAACTCAAGTTCAACTCAAGTCACAATTCTCCCCCTAGGCAGACCAACATCACTAAAAGTTAATCATCAACAACACCTGTGGTAGGTTTATTGGTTTATTTGTTAATACTGTATAGGCGGATCATTCTGCTACTGGTGAGGTTACCTGCAGCGGATGAAGAACTTGTACTGCAGAAGAATGGTGAAGAGGAAGAAGACCACGCCCTCGACAGCCATGGCGAACAGGTTCTTCCCCACAAAGTCCCACTCCAGAGGGTCCAGCTTCTGCTTGGTCCCTGGGGGAAGAGGGGAACACAGCTCGTCTGTTGTTGTCATGAATGGCCATTTAGACAAGTGTCCACCAAGTGTCTGACCCCCCACCGACCCCCCACTTTGGATGAAATACAGCTAGCATGTCGGTTACTACTTACTGACTTATCAATGTAAATCTGTAACCTTTTGGGAAAGAAAAGTTACAGGAGAAAATTGTAATAAAAAAAGATTACATTTTCAATTTGTGACACTTTGTGTGCAAGCGCCTCATGTTATGTTCAAACGCCTCATGTTATGTTCAAACACCTCATGTTATGTTCAAGCACCTCATGTTATGTTCAAGCACCTCATGTTATGTTCAAACAGCTCATGTTATGTTCAAACAGCTCATGTTATGTTCAAACAGCTCATGTTATGTTCAAACGCCTCATGTTATGTTCAAGCGCCTCATGTTATGTTCAAACGCCTCATGTTATGTTCAAACGCCTCATGTTATGTTCAAACGCCTCATGTTATGTTCAAACGCCTCATGTTATGTTCAAGCGCCTCATGTTATGTTCAAACGCCTCATGTTATGTTCAAACACCTCATGTTATGTTCAAACGCCTCATGTTATGTTCAAACGCCTCATGTTATGTTCAAACACCTCATGTTATGTTCAAACGCCTCATGTTATGTTCAAACACCTCATGTTATGTTCAAACACCTCATGTTATGTTCAAACGCCTCATGTTATGTTCAAGCGCCTCATGTTATGTTCAAACGCCTCATGTTATGTTCAAACGCCTCATGTTATGTTCAAGCGCCTCATGTTATGTTCAAGCACCTCATGTTATGTTCAAACACCTCATGTTATGTTCAAACGCCTCATGTTATGTTCAAACGCCTCATGTTATGTTCAAACGCCTCATGTTATGTTCAAACGCCTCATGTTATGTTCAAACGCCTCATGTTATGTTCAAACACCTCATGTTATGTTCAAACACCTTAACAAATCTTTTTAGAGCTAAAAATAAAATCGGAAACTAAATACAACTGTATAAAAAAATCAGCAGTTGAGAACTGCTGATTATAAAAACCAGCGGTTGAGAACTGCTGAAATATAGTGAGGTCCCCCCGGACCTCCCTATAACCCCGGCTGCTGAAAGGTTATAGTGAGGTCCCCCCGGACCTCACTATAACCCCGGCTGCTGAAAGGTTATAGTGAGGTCCCCCCGGACCTCACTATAACCCCGGCTGCTGAAAGGTTATAGTGAGGTCCCCCCGGACCTCCCTATAACCCCGGCTGCTGAAAGGTTATAGTGAGGTCCGGGGGGACCTCCCTATAACCCCGGCTGCTGAAAGGTTATAGTGAGGTCCGGGGGGACCTCCCTATAACCCCGGCTGCTGAAAGGTTATAGTGAGGTCCCCCCGGACCTCCCTATAACCCCGGCTGCTGAAAGGTTATAGTGAGGTCCCCCCGGACCTCCCTATAACCCCGGCTGCTGAAAGGTTATAGTGAGGTCCGGGGGGACCTCCCTATAACCCCGGCTGCTGAAAGGTTATAGTGAGGTCCCCCCGGACCTCCCTATAACCCCGGCTGCTGAAAGGTTATAGTGAGGTCCGGGGGGACCTCCCTATAACCCCGGCTGCTGAAAGGTTATAGTGAGGTCCCCCCGGACCTCCCTATAACCCCGGCTGCTGAAAGGTTATAGTGAGGTCCGGGGGGACCTCCCTATAACCCCGGCTGCTGAAAGGTTATAGTGAGGTCCCCCCGGACCTCACTATAACCCCGGCTGCTGAAAGGTTATAGTGAGGTCCCCCCGGACCTCCCTATAACCCCGGCTGCTGAAAGGTTATAGTGAGGTCCCCCCGGACCTCACTATAACCCCGGCTGCTGAAAGGTTATAGTGAGGTCCCCCCGGACCTCACTATAACCCCGGCTGCTGAAAGGTTATAGTGAGGTCCCCCCGGACCTCACTATAACCCCGGCTGCGGCCCGGACTGCCAGCGATGCCGACGGCATGGCGCTTCAGACTGGGACGTACCGAGTCTCTGGAAGGCGTCGGCCATGGCCTGGTTCTTGGCCATGTCGATGAGTCCTCTGCCCAGGCAGAAGTGAGGGAAGATGAGGAACACCTTCTTCAGGATTCGGTTCACCTCGTTCAGATGCTGCAGAAGCGGAAGAAGAACGCTGGTTATTATTTCGAGCACCCCAACGGAAAACTCTCGTCCCTCTCTTCTACTCTAGTTTGTTTCGCTCTACTGGAATTGAGCAGTTTCAGGAAATCCCCACTACACTTCTCTACGCCGTTTTTTCCAGCTCTTTCCCCGCGGTTTAACGCATTTCTTCAAGAGACTTGATCCTTTCCCTCCCGTCGCTTCTAACCTCGTCCACAAACAGCTCCAGGACGAAGGTGGCCACACTGCCGTTGATGCCGACGAAGAGGTTGATGGAGGTGAGCACCACGTAGGCCGTGCTGGGCACCGAGAACAGGAAGGACGCGGGGTACATCAGCGGGGTGATGGACCACCTGGGGAGGAGATCATGAGGTGAGCGTCACGTTGCCGTGGTTACCGCTACGGGATTGTGGGGGGGCGCTGATCTATATCAGATATGAGGCCCACTGCAACCGACGGCAATAGTACATTTCAGACTGATGTGAAGTGTGAGGAGAGGTACAACTCTGATAAGTGATCTGCTTTAACCGTTCTAATAAGTACAATCCTTCCACTAATAAATTGTATTTGAATAAAGACAATATAAAACACAAGGTTCTGAAGCACTATATATATTTTTTTGGAGCTACTCCAATCCTTTCTACGCACCACAAACACAAGAGACCGGTAAGGGAGTTGCACAGACAGGTAGGAGGGCGGTTGTTACCCATAGAACAGGAGCAGCAGGATGAGGGCCGGTAGGTTGGCTTCGGAGACGTAGGCCTTCTGCTGGAAGGCCACAAAGATAAGCACCACCATGGTGGCAGGAACCGTGTAGTTCAGCTGGAGGGGGAGATGACATGGAAACAGGAGAGTTTGTAGTTCAGCTGGAGGGGGAGATGACAGGGAAACAGGAGAGTTTGTAGTTCAGCTGGAGGGGGAGATAACAGGGAAACAGGAGAGTTTGTAGTTTAACTGGAGGGGGAGATAAAAGGGAAACAGCAGAGTTTGTAGTTCAGCTGGAGGGGGAGATAACAGGGAAACAGGAGAGTTTGTAGTTCAGCTGGAGGGGGAGATGACAGGGAAACAGGAGAGTTTGTAGTTCAGCTGGAGGGGGAGATGACAGGGAAACAGGAGAGTTTGTAGTTCAGCTGGAGGGGGAGATGACAGGGAAACAGGAGAGTTTGTAGTTCAGCTGGAGGGGGAGATAACAGGGAAAACAGAGTTTGTAGTTCAACCGGAGGGGGAGATAACAGGGGAAACAGGAGAGTTTGTAGTTCAACCGGAGGGGGAGATAACAGGGAAACAGGAGAGTTTGTAGTTCAGCTGGAGGGGGAGATGACAGGGAAACAGGAGAGTTTGTAGTTCAGCTGGAGGGGGAGATGACAGGGAAACAGGAGAGTTTGTAGTTCAGCTGGAGGGGGAGATGACAGGGAAACAGGAGAGTTTGTAGTTCAGCTGGAGGGGGAGATAACAGGGAAAACAGAGTTTGTAGTTCAACCGGAGGGGGAGATAACAGGGGAAACAGGAGAGTTTGTAGTTCAACCGGAGGGGGAGATAACAGGGAAACAGGAGAGTTTGTAGTTCAGCTGGAGGGGGAGATGACAGGGAAACAGGAGAGTTTGTAGTTCAGCTGGAGGGGGAGATGACAGGGAAACAGGAGAGTTTGTAGTTCAGCTGGAGGGGGAGATGACAGGGAAACAGGAGAGTTTGTAGTTCAGCTGGAGGGGGAGATGACAGGGAAACAGGAGAGTTTGTAGTTCAGCTGGAGGGGGAGATGACAGGGAAACAGGAGAGTTTGTAGTTCAGCTGGAGGGGGAGATGACAGGGAAACAGGAGAGTTTGTAGTTCAGCTGGAGGGGGAGATAACAGGGAAACAGCAGAGTTTGTAGTTCAACCGGAGGGGGAGATGACAGGGAAACAGGTAGCGTGTAGGTAGTTGTAGATGGACAGTTTACAGTCTTCCTTCTACTATGAAGCCAGTTGTTTTGGGGGGAAATCTAAAATTGTGATAAATAAGCTAGGACAACAGGGGGCTGGATAGTGTAGTAGTAGCTATGGGGGCTCGACCACAAGCAGAAAAGGTACCAGGTACGATTCCCCACGTCCACTGCCTGCCAGCAGAGATTAGGACACAACCTCATTAAATCAGACAAGATGCCTAACTTTTGTCTCTGTGGATCTGGATTCACCCTATCAGGGACTGCAAAACGACTCAATAGTTGTAAAACGGAAGTAGTTGTGGCTAATAACACTTCCAGTATTTTGATTAGAACTAGAAAATGACAGGAAGCAAAAACCCGTTGGCGGAGTAGTCCAACGCCCTAGGCCCCCACGTGATCCTGCCCTGGTGATCTGATCCCTGATCAGGGAAACGCCTGGTCTCCCCCCCCCCCCCCCCCCCCCCCCCCCCGGGTACTGACCATGTCCCAGGCGTAGTTGGCCAGCCAGTACAGGATGGGTCTGACCCCGCTCACGAACTGCAGGTGCTTGGCCTTGCTGACCCGCTCCTCGATGAGGAAGAGCACGAAGCTGGCCGGCACGAAGGACAAGGCGTACATCACGCAGATGGACACCAGCACGTCCACCGAGGTGGTCATCCTGGGACACACACACACACACTGATTATACTGAGAGAGAGACACACACACACACACACACACACTGATTATACTGAGAGAGAGACACACACACACACAGTGATTATACTGAGAGAGAGAGACACACACACACACTGATTATACTGAGAGAGAGAGACACACACACAGACTTACTATACTGAGAGAGAGAGACACACACACACACAGACTTATTATACTGAGAGAGAGACACACACACAGACTTACTATACTGAGAGAGAGAGACACACACACACACACACTGATTATACTGAGAGAGAGAGAGACACACACACATACTTACTATACTGAGAGAGACACACACACACACACACACACACTTATTATACCGAGAGAGAGACACACACACACACACACACACACACACACACACACACACACAGACTTATTATACTGATAGAGAGACACACACACACAGACTTACTATACTGAGAGAGACACACACACACACACACACACACACACACACACACACACACTTATTATACTGAGAGAGAGACACACACACACACACAGACTTATTATACTGAGAGAGAGAGAGACACACACACACACACACACACACACACACACACACACACACACACAGACTTACTATACTGAGAGAGAGAGAGAGACACACACACACACACACACACAGACTTGTTATACTGAGAGACACACACACACACACAGACTTATTATACTGAGAGAGAGACACACACACAGACTTGTTATACTGAGAGAGAGAGACACACACACACACACACACACACACAGACTTATTATACTGAGAGAGAGACACACACACAGACTTGTTATACTGAGAGAGAGACACACACACACACACACACACATATACTGGGGGAGAAAGGCGCCGTAATGTACATACATTTATAAACTTTTTACAAATTTCCCTCGAAAAAGGGAATTTTAGACACAGGTCAGCAATGAGAAGGTAAGGGGTGACATTAGCATTTAGCAGTCGTCCGAAGCGACATTCACAGTGAATCAAGATACACGTAATTAAGTAGCAGGGAAGGGTTGTGCTGCGGATATTGGGGCTCCAACCCAGGAACTACACTATCCTGCCCCTCGTTTTGCACTCACTCTCTCACACACACACACACACACACACACACACACACACACACACACACACACACACACACACACACACACACACACACACACACACACACACACACTCTCTCTCTCTCTCTCTCACTCATTCACTCACAAACACAGAGTAAACCAGTAGTATCTGCAGGAAAAATGCTCCAACCCGGTACACTATGAGTCATGTAATACAAGTGAACAGCTTACATGGCCATCTCTGAGAGCTGCTCCTTGGTGAGGTTGAGGGGGTGGTTGTAGGCGGTGATGCCAGCCCTCCTCCTCTCTCCTCCAGGGGGCAGACTGGCCCTCAGCAGCCCGTTGTTCATCACATTCACAAAGGACACCATGGCGTGCCAGCCCTTGTTGTTGTACCACACCTGGCCACAGGGGGGAGACAGTGAGACAGTGAGATCTTTCAAATGGGAGGATGAAGAAGAACTCTTAAGTGTGTTCCCGCCAAGGCAAAATACACCAGCATGTAGTTCCTCTGACAGCCTTTAGGTGGTTTGCGGGGTTGGATGCAGAAGGACCTGTCGCCATTCTAAGTCGACAGGATGAAATGTGATTTCATTATCATAATACAAAGCAAGTTAATTTATTTATTAGGTTGGCTAGAATCCCAGTGGCTACCTCATGTCCAGATTATATATGTTTTGCGAGGTCCCGTTTGACAGTTTTATTTCATTAAAAAGTTATTAAGGTTTGAATATTTGTGAGTTTTAGCCATAGACTACAGCAAGGCAGCCATTCAAGTCCTGCCCTCAATGGGCTGAATATGGATGGTTTCTGTTGCTGGTTGCTGGTTCAAACAATGGCATTGCTCCATTTAAAGTGTTGTGCTTTGCCCCTGGTTGATCCAGTCCGATCAGCAGCTATACGAGATATCGGAACAGAACGTAATTAACGTTTTAATAATGGGAGATGGTATCCAGTATCTGACACCTTTGCAGGACTTAAGGGTGGGATAGAGGAACGACTCTTGGAAATCACTCCCCGCCAAAGAGCTGGCAGCCTAAATGACAACTTATTACCACTAAATAAGCCGAAGAATCAGTACATTACCAAAAAACCACGATATGACATGCGTTACACAAAATAGAAAAACGAGGGAAGCTGGGGAGGCAACAAAGGCACACACACCGAAAAACCACAGCCACTCACCTTGACGTTGTTTCGACTGTTGAGTGTTTGTAGGAAGACAGGGAGGCGTTCCAGCAAGCGGTCCAGGGAGCTGTTCTGTAAAACCAATCAGGGTCAAACCTTTTTGTCATACAAGTTCGGTGCCTCCTATGTTTGCAAAAGACAACCGGTGGAGTCTAAGCGTGAAGGCGTCCATGCTGGCTGCCGATAAAAGGCGATAAACTCTGACCTGTACGACGTGGTAGCGGGTCCTGATGGTGCTGGCGGAGTCCTGGAGGTGGTGGGTCTGGGGTGGGGTCCGGGTGGCGATGCCCCCCAGGGAGAAACCCCCGTACCTGCAACACAATGTCCCATGGACCCATTCTCCCATGACTTCTGTTCAGTCATGTCGCAGGTGCCTTTAAACAAGGCGGTGAATGCATGAAACAAAGAGGGCAGATATTTCCTCAACGAATTTCGAGACACAACTTACCTGAATTCATTCACCCACTTCTTGGTCTTGAGACTGTCAACGACATGAAACAGAAAGTGGGCAGAGGACGACGTGGTTAGTCTTGTGCTCCCTGTGGCGAGCGGTGACCTTTGACACCATGACCTTTGCCATGCTGACGACTCATTCACAGTGAGATGGAAACCCAGCCACACAACTGTAGTCGTTGTCGTTCAAAAATGAGATGAATTGAGTTTTAACAGAAATATTGTTTGTTAATTGAAAAAAAAAAAATAACATCGACAAACAATGAGCCGCATTCCCAGCTTACACGGACCGCTCCCACTGGTGTACCAGTATATGAGTCGCGGCTGTGTTCAGGTACCTTTTCTTGAGGATTTGCGGGTAGGTCTTGACCAGGTAGTCAGAGATGTTCCGGCTGGTCAGGTTCTGTAGGGTGTCCCCTGTGAACCTCTTCATCTTAAAAGGTGGAGAGAAGAGCCTTTATTCATCTCAGACACAGTAGACACACACTTTCATTCATGAACCCACACACACACAAACCCACAATCAAAAAATGTATAATTCCAGGACAGTTGTTTTCCTATTCTCTAACGTTATTTATTATGACACTTGTATGCCAGCCATGTCTCAATATATTTAATAATAATAATAAAATAATAATCTTACCTGCGGTGGTGGCAGGCCTCCGGCCCCTAGGGGGCAGTCTGGCAGCATGCGGCGGACCTCCTCGGTGCTACACTGGCAGTTCGGGCTGGGCTGCCGGCGGCTCCAGTTCCCCCGGTTGAACATCTCCCAGGAGGAGTAGGGCACCTGGGGTCGCATGAAGACGCTGCCCTGCTCCGCCCCGCACTCAGACACCCTGCAACCCATCACCCGTTACGTAATGAGCTCCATACTCCCAATACGGTCTGTGGGAGTGTGTGTGGACGGTGGCTGGTTCAAGCAGCCTCACCTGGCCCGAGTCAGACTGATTGGACTCGGGGGCTGGGTGAGGCTGCACACCTGTTGCGCATTGAGCAACAGGTGTGCACAGGTTGAACCGGCCATCACCGCGCACACACTCAAGGAGAGATCTCCTGCAAGGGCAACATGGAGCAGCCGGGTCATGTATCATTGTCGACAAACTTTTACAATAATCCGGCCTTCAACACCACCGCCCTGGGTCCGTGTGTCTGGAGGAGCCCAGTGAAAGCCACCGAGGTGGAGTGTGGCAGCCACCTAGGTGGCGTGCAGCGTGCACACTGCTACACGGTCCTATTAAGAACCCAATCAAGAGGAGAAGGCATGGGAAGAACAGCAACGCGTCTTACGAGCTGTTCTCTTCCATCTCCAGACACTTGGTCCCGAAGCCGGGCTGTTCCAGCAGCGCTTCCAGAAGGTTCTCGATGGCTGGGTCGCCGGGGGCGTCGTTGCTAGGAAACCAAAAAAGAAAACAGGCGGTTGGAGGAAGAAACGAACACAGGCTAACACAAAAGGTGGACGAAACTCAACGTTAAAGTTGGACGTTTTCTTCCTACTCTGTGGTTCTTCCAGTTCAGCTGTACTTCCTGTTACTGCTCCCTGTAGCTACCTCGCGTCTTTCCAGAGACTTGGTCGTACAGCACCTACACTTTTGCACTTGCTCCAACATTGGTTGTATGATTTTATTGTTCTCGGCCACCCCTGTAAGTCACTTTGTAAAAAAAAACAGCGTCCACTCAATGCAGTGTGACGTGAGGCGATCTCCCAGAGAGCTCTGAGGGGCTGTGGTGTGAGTCACCTGAAGAAGGTGTACTGCTCTCCGTACATCCAGGGCTGGAGCTTGAGGGACGGGTACTTCCCGAAGGGAGGCACCACCAGGCTGAAGAGGAGGGCGATCAGGACGAAGACGGCCGGCAGCACGATCTGCAATCACAATCTGGTTTACAAACTCTAGACGCACCCAGCGGCCGTTTCATTACATTCACGTTGACCTTTCTAGTTACGTTGACTAAGCAGGTTACACTCAGACAGAGTAGTTTGGTGTACAGGCATTGAATCCATCTAAATCCACTCTATGTAAGAGACCTCTAACAAGGCTCTCTCCAGTAATAATCTTGACATCTTCAGTGGTTTTCATATGGCTGCTGGAATAGGTTGTATGTATGGAAGATGTTCCCATTAAAGATATTGTCTGACACGAGGACACCATCTCAGCCTAGTGTTTGATTAATAATCCAAAACCTGGATCAGTGATGGTTTCCACCTCTCATTCATTCATTCATTCACTCATTCATCGTGCTGAGGTTCTCCCGGTCCCCACCTGGGCCAGGAAGCCGCGGCGGCTACGGCGGGCGTACAGCCAGCGTTTGAGGAACAGGGCCCGGAGCTGCTGCCAGGTCAGCCACCAGCCGGTCAGGGGAGCGCCGCCCTGGCTGTCCCCACTCAGAGGGTCCGTCTCTTGGGGGTCTGGAGGAGGACGACACCCCCCAGGGAGAAGCGTGGTGGAGGATGAAGAGATAGTGGTCACATGATCTGATTTGATACAGTAACTAATGACCATAATAGAGGTTAGGGATAGACAGCTGATTAAGGATTTTTTTATTGAATTGAGAAGTTATCCATTAATACATGGATGACTTAAAACAATATCCCACACAGTTTCTAGATCATACTGTATTTCTAATAATAACTATTGGAAATACAGTAACATGTGTTTTTTTATGTGTTCAATTATCTTATTACAAAACTGTAGCCAAACATTATAATCTGAGCAAAGGAAATTAGGTTGATGTGCACCAGGGTAAACTAATCTCTAGGAAGGAACACGGGGGAGGGAGGGAGCGAAGGAGGTAGAGATAGAGACAGGGAGACTCCGGTTGTGTTGGCAGGTGACGCTATAAAGCTACCTTGCTTACGAAGCCTTTTCCTTCCTTGTAGCAGCAAGGAGTAAGGAAACACAGTCAGACACAAGAACAACCTCACCTGCACCCTCAGTGTGTGTGTGTGCGTGTGCGTGCGTGTGCGTGTGCGTGTGTAGCTACTCTTCACCTTGTCCCGTTTATATATTTCTTTTCTTTTTATTGGGTCATACAGCACTTCCATATTTGTAGTTGCTCCAATACGAAATGTATGCTTTTATTATTCTCAGCCTCACTTTGAATAAAAGGGTAGTGATCTAAATGTGAATAACTAAATGTTAGTGTACTTGAACCTAGAATATATGTATGCGAGCATGTTTACGTGTGACATGGTATTATTAGGCATGATTGGGCACTGTTGCGCTGTGTGTGTGTATGTGTGTGTATGTGTGTGTATGTGTATGTCTGTGTACGTCCGTCTGTGTACGTCCGTGTGTGTGTGTGTGTGTGTGTGTGTACGTCCGTGTGTGTGTGTGTGTGTGTGTGTGTGTGTGTACGTCCGTGTGTGTGTGTGAGTGTGTGTGTGTATGTGTACATCCATGTGTGTGTGTGAGTGTGTGTGTGTATGTGTACATCCATGTGTGTGTGTGTGTGTGTGTGTGTGTATGTGTACGTCCGTGTGTGTGTGTGTGTGTGTGTGTGTGTGTGTGTGTGTGTGTGTGTGTGTGTGTGTGTGTGTGTGTGTGTGTGTGTGTGTGTGTGTGTGTGTGTGTGTGTGTGTGTGTGTGTGTGTGTGTGTGTGTCAGTGCAGCAGGTGTACCGGTCTCTGGTTCTTCGGGCGTGTCTCCCAGGGGTTGCTGGAGTCTCTGCCCAGCCGGGAGCTGCTGTGCCTGGGTAGAGCCAGCCTCCGCCTCGGGCTCAGCATCCACCCCCGTCTCTTCGGCAACCCGCAGGAAGATCTAATACAGGAACACACAGATCAAAATACTAACAATATGTTTAAAATCATGTTGTCATATCATGTTGAAAACATGACATGACAACATGAAAGATGAAGAGAATAACATTATAGACTTGTGTGAGTTAATGGTATCAACCATCCCTTTTTCCCATTAACTATGGAGACAGTCGAGTGGTTGGTTCTTTGGGGGTTTTGTCTGAATGTTAATAGGTCAAAGGTCATGCCTTAGCCAATCCAGATCAACACATCACACTGGATGAATGTACCCATTTTCGTGGTGCATTGGTGTGTACATTTTAAATATAGTATATTACATTTACTTGTATGTCATCAACACGGGATCGATTAACTTCTGATCAACAGCATTAACTATGGTGTGAGTTGCTACTATTGGTTAATATTTAAAAGGGCTGAAAGAGTACAGTATAGTGTGGGGCCACCAACTGCAGTTCTATTCATGGGCAACAGAGGACGCTGCAGACTACCAAGAGATTATAAGGACTTTGCAGAATCCTTCCAACACGCTACACAATAAGATGTACTCCAGTGATTGAGCTGTATATAGCCCTTTACCACAGACACAGGAACACTCTTACCCACATTCAAATGAGCTTTGCGGCACGCTATCTGAGTAATCAGAGGAAGCCTCAAGGTAATGCCATTAACACTGTGGTTGTTTTCATACATGGCAACAGCTCCACAAATAACCAGTCTCCCTCTAAGACCCGGGGGGTCAAGGTCATTCTGCCGGCTTTCAATTGAAGGAACCGGATTTCCGCTGTTATGTACACACTTATGCATGACCTTCTACACCCACA
>JACYXH010000218.1:87500-300000 GCA_026745465.1 Lota lota | reverse complement strand
AGGTATTCAGCAAAAAAGTATTTCAACATTCAAGTATGTTGAAAATAAAATAAATGAATAATTAATATAAAATAAACGCATATTGAAAATAAAATAAATGTCTATTGAAAATAAAATAAATGTATATTGAAGCAAAGTATAGCAAATAGCAATACTTTGCTTCAAAGTACCAAAAAAAAGCACCACAAAAAAGTGAATAGCAATAGTAAATAGCACCAGCTATAGTACATAGCAATAGCAACCGTAAATAGTAAAAAGTAGCACTAGCGCTACCACTAACTTCCACTAGCACTAGCGCTACCACTAGCTTCCACAACCACTAGCGCTACCACTAGCTTCCACTAGCACTAGCGCTACCACTAACTTCCACTACCACTAGCGCTACCACTAGCTTCCACTAGCACTAGCGCTACTACTAGCTTCCACTAGCACTAGCGCTACCACTAGCTTCCACTAGCACTAGCGCTACCACTAGCTTCCACTAGCACTAGCGCTAGCAGCGGCTGGTTGGACTCACGGCCAGGACCCTGTGGCTGGTGTTGAGGTGGTCCCTCCAGGCCACACAGAGCACGTAGGGCAGGTAGAGGCTGAAGTAGAGTAGCCCTCCGCACGCCGCCGCCAGGTTGGCGCGCGAGAAGAAGGTGCTGATCAGGAAACACTGCATGATGGTGGCCGTGGCGAAGGCTGTGAGGAAGAAGAAGACCACGGAGGGGTCGCTGTACGGCAGGATGTCCCCCCACTGGAGGGAGGAGAGGGAGAGGGAGGGGGGAGGAAGGATGAGGAGGAGGGGGGAGAGGAGAGGAGAGGAGGGGGGAGAGGAGAGGAGAGGAGGAAGGAGAGGAGGACGAGGAGTGGAGAGAGGAGGAGGAGGTGGGGGGTGGAGGTAGAGGAGGGAGGAAAACAGAGAGGAAGGTGAGGAGAAAGAGGACGAAAGGGGGAGAGGAGGAAGGAGAGGAGGAAGGAGAGAAAGACGAGGAGTGGAGAGAGGAAAACAGAGAGGAAGGTGAGGAGAAAGAGGACAACAGGGGAAGAGGAGGAAGGAGACGAGGAAGGTGATGAGGAGGAGGAAGAGTTCAAAGAAAATAGATTACTATTGAGGGCATTTGATGGCCTGTGATTGTGAGCAGGACATGAATGTGTTCGGATATGTGTGTGTGTGAATGGGTATGTACTCAGTTTTTAAGTTTAGTTCAGTTTATGCACTTGACAATTCACTTAAAAAAGGACAACTACACGGTTGCCACACCAACAGACATGCACAACTTCAAGAGCATCGAAGACGACACCTAAACGTCCCAGGCCTTATTTCCATTGTGGTCCGTGTTGCAGGTGGCCTGTGTGTGTGTGTGTGTGTGTGTGTGTGTGTGTGTGTGTGTGTGTGTGTGTGTGTGTCTGCGTGTCAGCCTCCTTGCCTTGAGCAGGGCGATGAGCATCAGGGCGGAGACCAGGAAGGGCACCACGCTGCTGATGAACCAGCTGACCCACAGCGTGCCCGTGCCCAGGCCCATGATCCTCATGGTCTCCTTCAGCCGCGCCTCCTTCTCGTACACCACGCCCTTGATGATCATGGCCACCGAGTAGATCCACGCCAGCGTCATGAAGAGAGGCAGAGAGCGGTTCAGCACGCGCAGGAAGCTGGGGGGAGGGGAGGGAGGGAGGAACAAAGGATGGGAGGGAGGGAGAGAGAGAGAGACATGAAGGGAGGAAGGACAGGTGGAAGGGAGGGAGGGAGGGAGGGAGGGAGGGAGGGAGGGAGGGAGGGAGGGAGGGAGGGAGGGAGGGACAAAGGATGGGAGGGAGGGAGAGAGAGAGACATGAAGGGAGGAAGGACAGGTGGAAGGGAGGGAAGGAGGGGAACAAAGGATGGGAGGGAGGGAGGGAGAGAGAGACATGAAGGGAGGAAGGACAGGTGGAAGGGAGGGAAGGAGGGAGGGGAACAAAGGATGGGAGGGAGGGAGGGAGAGAGAGACATGAAGGGAGGAAGGACAGGTGGAAGGGAGGGAGGGAGGGAGGGGAACAAAGGAAGAGAGACAGGAAGAAAGCAATGAAGGAAGATGTTATCACTCTAATCAAGGAAGTGTTACCAGTTCCAAAAAAACGTATCCCAGAGTTTTCTTCAAACCAACAACCTTCCGGTTGAGCTGCTGCTGTGCTTCTGAAGAAAAGGCTTCCGTCTAAACCACAGGGAGCAGGACGGTCGAGTAGATAGGGGTGTTTGAACCCCCCCAGCCAAAAGGTTCGAAACCCAAGGTCAGTGGCCGACCTGTAGGCATCCTTGAGCAAGGAGCCGTAGCCCCCTGCGCGCTGACTAACGACATGGACCTAAAGAATTCCCCTCGAACGCGGAATCTCACTCAGCTCACGCACGGCGACCATCACCGAGGTCTGGGTCTCCTCGGAGACGAGTGTCTGCTGAGGGCCGACTCACACATCGTCCACGTAGCAGGGGTAGGGCATCTGCTGGACGTAGATGCCGGTGGTCTGCTCCACCCCGCTCAGCGCCCGGGCCAGGGCTCGCTCCACCAGGTCCTGCACGTACACGAAGCCCCCCCAGATGTAGCGCATGTCGTTGAACGGGTCTGCCGCCGGACCGGGGTCCCAGAATCTGGAATATTGCAAGCGATTTGATTAGGAACTTATCGAACGGGTTGATGACTTGCTTAATTGATTCATTGGCATCCTTCCACACCCTGCTTCAACGTGATGCAGACTTTCTTTCCACCTGTCGGAATTGAACCTTCCTCAAATAAATGGGTGCCGTAGACTGGTGGCCAGGGGGTTTGAGTCTCAGCTGAAAGGTTCTGGATGTCCTTGAGCAAAATGCCCGCTCCTACATGCTCCTCAATGACGTAAGTTCACTGCAAGTTGCTTTGAATCAAAATGTCTGCTAAATGACTAAATAGTACTAGCCACACCTCCTAATGACCACAGCAAATGCCAAAATCCAAACACAACGCATACTATTCTAACAGGATCCAAGCTTGTGCTCCTCTCGGTCCGAACCAGAACTCCTGTTGTTTCTCAACGGTACCTGTCCTTGATCTTGTTGGTGCGGGTGACGTCATCGATGTCCATGCGGATCTTGTAAGTGACGTGTGGTGGCAGGCTGTCATTGGAGGAGGAGGAGGAGTTAGGTATCAGGAAGACCACGCCCGCCCAGAACTGCCTGTTCTCGATTAGCTCCAGGGCCCTGTCAATCATCTTGCCCTCAGTCTCCGCCCCCTCCAGTTTGTTGAGCGAGAAACACTGGAAGAAGCAGACGATGAGGATCATGAGAATGATGGAGATGTTGAACGAAGGTTCAGCACTATGAGCCACGGATCATTTCAGCTGGTGAGCTATTATTCAGACAGTGCACATTATTCAGGGGAATCATGAATTGTTGTATTCGATGGAAACTCCACTAGACAACTGAATCGGACACACGTGTGTGTGTGTCGTGTTCCTCAAGGTTTTTGTTTGTGTACGTCTGTTGTGAGCGTGTCTAGTCTGTGTGTAAGAAGTGTTTTACAAAAGCAAAAAACGACACATAAATGAATGACAGTTGTATCTACATCCAACCCTGATAAGTAATGTCTTTAACCCCAATTGTCTGAGGAATATTTAGAACAGCTGAAATATTCCCGAGAGGAAACATGTGTGATGACCCTAAAGGGGACAACCTGGGCGACTTGGGCCAGGGTGGTGAGGGTGTGGTTGAAGTCGTTGTACACGTCCAGCCAGGTAGGGGGCGCCCCAGGGGTGCGGGGGGTGTCGGCCGGGCGCGTGGACAGGAAGCGGGCGATGCGCGACGCGGTCCAGCTGGTTTGCTCCAGATTCAGGTTCACCAGCACGGCCACCTGGGGTCGCTTCAGCAGCTCCTGGTCAGGCACGCGACACGCACACGCGACACGCACACGCGACACGCACACGTGACATGCACACGCACGCGTGACATGCACACGCAACATGCACACGTGACACGCACACGCGACACGCAACACGCACACGCGACACGCACACACGACATGCGACACGCACACGCGACACGCACACACGACACGCACACGCCACACGCACACTGCGACACACACACGCGACACGCAACACGCAACACGCACACACGACACGCACACGCGACACGCACGCGCAACATGCAACACGCACACGTGACATGCACACGCAACACGCACACGCAACATGCAACACACACGTGACATGCACACGCAACACACACACGTGACATGCACACGCACACGCAACACACACACGTGACATGCACACGCACACGCAACACGCACAGACACACACAGAAAGTTGAAATACTATTACATGGATAAAACCAACAAACAAACACACACAATCAACAGACAATAAATCCCATTTAGTGACATCAAAACAACTGAGCGGACAAATACATTTCATCACTTAAATCAAGGATTGGGTTTAGCTTTTCTCTTGCTAGAGTGAACAGGATCAGTGGAAAAACAAAGCACACAGTTTCTCTGCCATGGTCTGAATTCAAGAAACAGGATAGACTATTTAGTCATCAAGGCGCTTTAGATGCTTTCATCCAAAGCAACGTAGAGTCCTACCTGTCTTAGGGAGCAGGTAAGTGTTAGGGCATCTTCATCATAAAGACCTTTCGGCTGGGAGTCAAACAGCTTAGACGCAAACACTATCCTGCCCACTTCATAAAACCTTCCACACAAAATAATAAGGTGTTATGGATTTGTAGACCCGGTTTCAGACCTGCAGCAGTCGGACTTGCGGTCCGTTCTCCATGTAGTCTCTGATGGCCGGTCCCACCTCCATCCAGGCCTCGTTCAGGTCCTGGAGGATCCCCAGGTCCTGGAAGGTCTTGTTCACCTACGGACAGACCCCATGTACGGTGTAAGGCGCAATGTTGTATGTGGAATTCGCCACACACCCGAGATGTTAAACTATAAGTGTCCGAGAAGATTAACCCTCTCTGGGACGCAGCCATCAAAATTCGAAGTGGCTTTTTGGCACTTCGAAGTCAGAACAGAGAAGAACATTCACAAACTGGTTGGCGTAGACTGGCAAAAAACAGAATAGGTTTCACACCGGTTTTCTCTTATTTTTAGCAACAGTGACAAAACAGCATTCGATTACCGTATGGAAGAGCATATTAAAACATACAAGCGCATTCAAATCCCAAATACAAATTTGGCTGGTAATGTGGGCTCATGTGTCCCTTCACCTGCTTCATGGCCTGCTGGACGGCGGGCGTGTCCGGCGTGTACAGCAGCTTCCCGATGAACAGCGGCTTGATGCCCCGCCACACGATCCGGGACAGCGGGTTGGACTCCAGCGTCTGGATCAGACTCTTGCAGAAGGGGGCTGAGGATGGCACAGGGAAGATGCAAGGAGCCAAGAAGGTCAGCCGGTCTAGCTCAGCCAGCCCAGGGCCCTAGAGGTACCCCAGTATACCCAGCTAGGCTCAACAAGGCGAATCCACGGACAAGACACGTCAGTTGGTTCAAAAGGTAAAAACCAACGTGAGAAGATGTATGACGAAAGCCCCAAGTGGTAATCAAACCCCTCACCCTGGCCATTTACTAATGCCTTTTTACTAACTCACAAACAACCAAAACCACCAAAAAAAACAGCAACCTCTGACCCAAAAACAGCAACCTCCTGGGATGAAAAGCACCCAGAAAACACCAACCCCCTCGGATGAAAAGCACCCAGAAAACACCAACCCCCTCGGATGAAAAGCACCCAGAAAACACCAACCCCCTCGGATGAAAAGCACCCAGAAAACACCAACCCCCTCGGATGAAAAGCACCCAGAAAACACCAACCCCCCCGGGACGAAGGGCACCCAGAAAACACCAACCCCCTGGGACGAAGAGCACCCAGAAAACACCAACCCCCTGGGACAAAGGGCACCCAGAAAACACCAACCCCCCGGGACGAAGAGCACCCAGAAAACACCAACCCCCTGGGACGAAGAGCACCCAGAAAACACCAACCCCCTGGGACGAAGAGCACCCAGAAAACACCAACCCCCTGGGACGAAGAGCACCCAAAAAACACCAACCCCCTGGGACGAAGAGCACCCAGAAAACACCAACCCCCTGGGACGAAGAGCACCCAGAAAACACCAACCCCCTGGGACGAAAAGCACCCAGAAAACACCAACCCCCTCGGATGAAAAGCACCCAGAAAACACCAACCCCCTGGGACGAAGAGCACCCAGAAAACACCAACCCCCTCGGATGAAAAGCACCCAGAAAACACCAACCCCCTCGGATGAAAAGCACCCAGAAAACATAATTCCATTACTGGTGTCGTTGTCTCCGTCCGGGTCCAGGTCTTCGGTGCCGTTCTTGCCCAGGAAGGACTTGATGTCGTTGTCCTCGTACCAGTTGAGGGAGGGCACACGCTCGCCACCCGCCTCGGGGTGCCCGCACACGACCCGGGAGAAGGCCCGGTAACGCTCCCTGGGCCCCGCCCCCGCCGCAGAGCGGTTCTCCCCCGGGAGGAGGAGGTGCAGGTCGGAGCTGAGGTCGGTGAAGCTGGAGAGGGAGGAGAACTGGAGGAGGAGGAGGAGGTGGGAGGAGGGAGGAGACGGGGAGGGAGGTGGGAGGAGGTGGGAGGAGGAGAGGAGGAGGGAGGAGACGGGAGGAGGTGGGAGGAGGAGGGAGGAGGAGGGAGGAGGAGGAGGGAGGAGGTGGGAGGAGGAGCAGGAAAAACAGTGGAAAGAAAAGGAGAAGAGAGGAGAATGGGGGGTAGATGGATAGGTATTAGTGATTTGTAAATATATAGTTCTAATTATATGCCATATGACTTCTGTAATAAGCGTATACAGTGTGTCAAATAATGTGTGATTTAATGTGTATTTTACTGCAATGATATTAGATTTTCTGCTATGTAATTTCATGTACTATAATGTAACATAATGTAATGCAGTTAAATTCCTATAATATCATGCAGCGCTGCACTTTTATGGAAATCCGTGTCCACAGTTTTAGTCTAACCAATAGTACTGGGGTATTATGGTCTGGAAACATGGTTCTCTCACATGGTCCAGAAGAACCGCCAGCTCCTGAGATACAACAGTAGCAGCCCGGCTGATGACCCTCAGATCTCCAGCGTTAGCCATGAGCCGCTCCCTCTGAGAGGTAGAGAGACATGGCGAGAGAGAGAGCGAGACAGAGACAGAGACAGAGACAGAGAGAGAGAGACAGAGACAGAGAGAGAGAGACAGAGACAGAGACAGAGACAGAGACAGAGACAGAGACAGAGACGAGAGACAGAGAGAGTGAGAGTGAGAGAGAGACAGAGAGACAGCACGATAGCAAAAGCGTTATTTACATGGAACTTTCCATCTATACACAGTATTTGAATACTGCCAAACAGGTCTTGTAGTATTGCAATAGCTATACTGCACAAATACAGCGAAGCAGTATTGGTATTTGTATACCTTGCACTGGAATTAATATTTGTACTCCTGTACTAATTGACCCTCACGTAAACTCCAACTCCTTTTGCATTGCACAACTCTACGCTTTTCATACTTTCACTTTCCATAACTAAAATGAAACCACTCTACACCCGCTGGTGTGTCCCCCACAACCAAAATGTCCCCTGGCTCACCCCATTAAAAACCCTCCACCTCGCCCGTCGCCCTACCGTGAAGACCTTGGAGAAGTCGAGCTGGGAGAGGAAGAGGCGCTCGGCCTGCTTCAGGGTGTCGGGCTGGAGGCCACACAGCTCCCCCTGCAGGTCAGCCATGGCGGCGTCTCCTCCCGTCACGCTCATGAAGCGTCCCAGCAGGCTGGCGTTGCACACCAGGCTGCTCAGGGGAACACCTGCTGCAGCTACGGTCACCTGCAGAGCACAGGCGGCTATTAAGTACCTGGTCACGTCATTACAGACCCCGCCCCCTTTACTCATTGAGAGTGTACGAGGATGTATGGCCGTTTTTCACCAATCGCCACCAACACAAGAGATGGTGTTGCTAAAGAAAATGTTTGCTTTGCTGTAATACTTTCTTTACTTCGTATATTGCATTTAAATTGAGTCATATACGATGAGATGGACAATGACTGCATTAGAACTACTGGTTTACCTGTAATAACATCTAGAGGTTGACTGATTACCTGCAAATTAAGGTGGGCCTTCAACAGCTGATCCACAGTAGCAGAGGACAGATTGCCGTTGGTCAGGAGAAAGGTAGAGAACGTCTCATTGGCTTTCAGGTATTCACCGACAGGAAGAGCTACGGAGGACACACACATGCAAGGTGCTTGAGATTCACAAAAAACATATTTAAATATGATCACTAAAATTGTAACACAAAAATAATAATAACTTTATTTGTATTTATTTATTTAAGGTCTGTACTGTGATGGAAAGTTTTAAAGACATAACCCAAATATTTGTTACTTTTTATCTTTAACTGTACAATACTTTGTATTTTTTTTGGGGGGGGGGCACTTTTAGACAAATCAATCCCCCCATCCTTCCCTGGGGAGTCCCAAGGAACTCCGTGTACCCCCACTCCTTCACTTAAGAGACGACCTGAGAGAAGGACAGTTATCAGTGTTATCAGCTATCAGTACTGGTCGTCGGGTAACTGAATCTAGGACCCGCGAGGCAGGACAGAGTGGCCCTCTGTGTTGCCCTGACGACTCGCAGCGCAGAGGGCTCAATGGGCTCATAGAGTGAGTCACTGTACACCGCTGAAAGACATACTTCTGCTTGAAGCCCATTCAAACTAACAATCAACCGACACAAACAACACATAGGAGTCGAGTTTCCTGGATGAAAAGTATTAGGTGTGAGGTTTGTTTGTCGTGGTGTTATTTTGTGTGCGTGCGTGAGTGCGTGCGTGCGTGCGTGTTCCATGCTGATATAATTCTAATCCTGCAATTCACTTCCCATTCTTTAGCGACACAATGGCTTCGATGACCTCCTCCTTTCATCCTGTGTCTTTCAGTCATAAGTAGTCGTCCTTGCTTGTCTTTGTCAAGGGGACTGGTTCTAGATTTTCTACCACATATCACGTTTGTAAATCTGAACAGAGAACTGCTAGCACCGCACCATTGTCCTTCATTGCACCACATCAGCGTTGGCCAATGGATCTCTCACAGTGAACGTTGCATCTCCAACCTTCGCATTAAGGTCTCCGTAGACTAAAAGTAGGTCATGGCCAGGTGTGGAGTTGATTGGTTAGTCCTCCTCCTTTGCCCGATGTCTTCCGGGTAACAGATTACGGAGTCAACCCGCGTGAGTCAAGACAGGCTTTACGTCGTGTACAAGCTGCCTCGGTACGTCCAGTCCGATCAACTCCTGCTGCGGCGTACCGGTCTGTGTACTCATTCCACAAAACAACATGTGGTTTTGAATTTCTAATACCAGCAACGCGAGGCAGAGCTTGTAGTAACCTCCCACAGATGGAAGTAGTCAGTGCTCTGCTGACTTTCATTATATTCGCCAGGGTACCACATTAGATCTAATGTGGTACCCTGGCGAATGTAAGGAAAGTGGCACTGAAGTGTTCCAAAACAACAGTTTGGACACCTGACATCGTTGGTGCTGGACTCCAGCTGTCCAAAACTGGACCAATGACGTTGCCAGTGGTCCAACATTTCCTGGATTCTTCTCAGGAAGCAGAGTTGCTGTTGCAGAGAAGCAGTGCTCTCTTATATTAGAAAACAGCCATACTTGGTGTGCCCCCCCCCCCCCCCCCCCCCCCCCCCGCCCTCTGTTTTAACCCTTGTCGTGCCCCTATAAAAACACTTCCATCTGTGTGATGTGTTCTGTGTGCGGGTCCTACTTGGCCAGGCTCCAGGTCTCTCCCCCAGCCTCTCCAGGCTCTCCTGGAGGGCCTGGAAGCCGGTGAAGCTGTTGTTCCCTCCGTAGGTCAGCATGGTCTGGGCGTCGGCGAACACGCGGGACAGACTGGGGCGAGACAAGGACAGATAAGAGGAGTGAGAGGACTCTACAGAGACAGAGAGGACATGCATGTGCTTTAATATACCCAAAGCTGTAACTACATGAATCCATATGTACCTAAATATACCTAAATGTACTCCTATGTAGACATATGTACCTAAATGCAGTACCCACATATCCCTTAACTAACTTAACATTGTGTGTGTGTGTGTGTGTGTGTGTGTTTGAACGTGTGTGTGAATGAATGCATGAGTGCGTGTTTGTGAATGTGTGCATGTCAATGTGTGCATATGAGGCGATATGTGGCATTTACCTTGAAGCCACCACTAAGGTTGAACACTATATCTAAAACAAGTTCCACCACAACTACACCAACATCTACTTGCATGTTACCCCATGAGTGCCCTCATGTACCCACATTGAGTTGTCAAAGTTGCCCACTTGTCCTGGGGTCTCCCCCGGGGTGGGGCTGTGGAAGCAGGGGTTGTTGATGTTGCAGACGATGCCCTGGATCCAGGGCAGGGTGCCCGCTGAGGGGAGGGCTTTGTTGGGAAAGTGACCTGCAGGGGAAACAGACAAGGGTCGAGGGTCGAGGGTCGAGGGTCGAGGGAAACGTGGGTTTAACCGAAAGAGAGAACTTCAGCATCAGCATCCAACAATGAAAGCAGTGTGAGGTTGAGCCTGATCTGGCTGAGTGGGACTAATCGGTGAATAAGGGGCATGCATTCACATGAACCCTGAAGGTACAGCAGGTCATGAACACCACCAACGACTAGCACTAAGAACGGGACTGGGGAGGGACGGAGAAGAACACTTTTCACCCGCTTCGTTTCAAGCTATTTGTGTAGGAGAGAAATCCCATGCTGACTATCACAATCACATTCCTCCCTGCAGGGCACGTAGATGGAGAAATACTAACTCACGATAAAAGCACCATTTAGCTGAATGGCATGACACATTTCCACATTTCCCATGGAGTAGAATCATGGCAAGAAAAACCAATATTAGGGCGGGATGCGATCAGGAAGAAATTACACGATTCATTGATATGTGATAGCAATTGACTGAGGATTTCCCGGTAGTTTTATGACTATACGATACATTATTTATTTATTTTATGTTCAATGCGAAGCCCCAACCACATCCTGTCTCGCAGGAAGCGAGGTGACCGGGTAACACAGACGATTCCCGTTTCACATTGTCTTCAAAGCCACAAGCAGCGTGAGGGCCGTAAGTTCAGACAAAAGAAGGGGTGAACGGAGTGCGCTGTGCACGAGATTCACCGCCAACACATTAACCAGCTTAGCCTCTTGGACGACGGCCCGTTCACATGGTGGTGGCGAGGAAGGGCCACACGTCTAGCTGAACTGGTGGAGCAAGGCTGCCACGGGCGGGTTGTTAGATGCCCACTGGGGCCCCCCATGCTCAGAATGTATGCGTGCATGTAAGCATCTTGGCAGATAATGTACTGATAACAGTGGTTACCAGTAAGCGGAGAGGGAGGAACTGGAGAAAGCAACAACAAACCAATCGCTGCCCCACAAGAACACTGGCTATTGCTTGGGTGAGCTGAACCTTTTATAAATCTAATATTTCCATGAAGACTTCACAACGCATCTACCGTTTGCAAGTGTTTATTATGGGATAGAGATTTGTAGGGCGACTCTCTACTGCTTTACTACGTCATTAAGGAGCAGGTCGGGGTTATCTTGCTCCATAATGCAAACAGGTAGGTTGGGGTTTGAACCCACCACCCTTCGGCAGGGAGCCATACACTCCCACCACTACACTATCCCGGCCCTATGTAGTAACAACACGGGGTCAGATGCTGTGTACTTTACATTCATTCGACATAACAGTCAGTCATGTGGCCGCAAGAGGCATTCATCTAAAAGACCTCGAGATCAATCCAAGCATCTTCAATCAAACCCACTGGATAGAGCGCGGAGTAGCCTTCAGAACCAGAGGTTACTGCTTCTGTTGGGTAAGACAGTTGTGATACACCTACATTGGCTCTGCTTGTAGGGCGGGTGGGAGTGGCGTACGGCGATGAGGATGAGGAAGAGGAAGAGTGGCCAGAGGAGCTCGATGATCAGCTGGATCTGAAACGGACGGGAAGTGCTCGTTATGCACGGCCGTTACACCGGTTGGATCCTCAGGACCAGAAGAGATGAGGATCACTAGCTGTCACACACCTGGACAGCGCTGTGTGTGTGACTGTGTGTGTGTGTGTGTGTTTGGGTGAAGCATCGATTGATTGATTGATTGATTGATTGTAAAGTGTTCACCTTGTTTCTCCTGCGGTAGGTGACGTTCTTCCAGAGCAGGAGCAGCACCTGTCTGGTGATCCCCATCTTTAAAAAGACCACACAAGCTACGCTGCCATGGTCCACTGGAACACACACACACAAACCAGACACACACACGCACACACACACACACGCACGCACACACATGCACGGACACACACGCACACCAAACACACACACACACACACACCAGACACACACACACACACATAGACGCACACACACACCAGACACACACGCGCACACACACACACCAGACACACACGCACACCAGACACACACACACACACACGCACACCAGACACACACACACACACACACGCACACACACGCACACACACACACACACACACACACACCAGACACACACGCACACGCACAGGATATATATATATATATATATATCAAATATTACATTACAAACCATTTGGAAAATGCCCAAAACATCATTAATGTACATTGTAAAAATGTATCATATTTCTTCTATTTGGAAGTTTTTACCACTTTAATTTTGTATTGCATTGATTAATTGTGACTGAATTAATGAATGATAGAATGCAACATAATTTGTAATATTCTAGGAGTAAGAGATGAAGATGATGATGATGATGACGATGACGATGACGATGACGATGATCATCATCATCATCATATCAACTTGTTGTTCTTATTTTAAGTTACCATAACATTTCAGACCAAAACATACATAAGAAAGAGTTAACTGTGTTGAGAGACGAGACCCAACGAGACTATTGGTGTGCCAGGCTGGTCCGGGCTAGTGCAGTCGTGTCTGACCCTGCCTGACCACTCTGCTCTCATCCTCTTTATCCGCATTTACTGTAATTGGTTTAACTTTGCGACTTTCAGACATCATCGTTATCTTTCGCTGGGTTGTGTGTTGAGTACAGCGTGCGGGTTTTTGTATTCTGCAAATGACGACGGTGAGTTGACTCCCAGTCAGTAATCATTTGCAGAACGCAGTGGATCATTTCCACCGGTAAATGACGTGTACTACATTGTACAACTCCACGCATATTATATAAACCGATGGTCTCTCCTTTAAAATATGAATGACTACAATCATGATTTGTTTGTGCTATTTTTTTCCTGTCTGTTTGCAATGTATGTGCAGAAAAGGATAACAGAGGAAGTGGTCGGCGCATTATTATGAAGTAGTCATAATGTGCCGTGGTAGAGATGTCGTTTGTTACAACTGAATAAATATATTTCCATTAGCCCATAGTACTGTAGTCGTCCCCCCCCCCCCCCCCCCCCCCCCCCCGCCCAAATAGGAATGACACTCATCGCCCTCTCCATTTAAAAACATGATGCAGGACTAAACCACGTACACACGCCTGCATTACACGATGCAAAGGTAACATGAAGGCACATGGTACATCGCGCGGGGAAATACAGTCCATGCAGTCTGATGGACATCCCGGTCACGAGCGGAACAGTCGGGAGTAAACTGGTACAGCTGGTCCTCTAAAAGCCAAGCGTCGCAACGAGTGCTGCTATTTTTCGTTCGCGGACATCACAGTGTAACACTAAACGAAGCCACCTGGAGTGAACTACGTTGACTCATTCAAAGGGAACATACGCTACCTTGAGTGTCGATCAGTTTCGTTCGTTAATCGTTTTAACTTGACTTTGTTGTCCCAGCTATGACTCCGCGGTCTGTCATTGACGCTCGCGCAACCACTTCAGTGGCGTCTGTAGTGTACATGTAAGCCACACAACTACCGCCGAAGTGATTGGCTGGGAGTAAAGAAAAGGGTAGGGTTACAGAAGCCGGTACAGCATTTGATTGGCTCATGTAGACGTATGCTTCGTCTGTGTTTTGGAACATGACGCATCCGATTGGACAGCTGTTGACAGCGCAGCCGTATAGAAACGGGAAATGGGTATTTGTTTACAGCATCTATAGACTGTATAAATTAAGGCTACAGCAGCAACAGACAATTTGGTAAATACATAAATCCCATGCGTTTGTATCTCGTTTGTCATTATGACAACTGAATGGTTAATGACATTTAAAGTTATGTTACTAAGGTTACCTTAGAAATAAAAAAGTTGCTACAAGTGGACAAGCTTAATGATCATTTTAATAACCATCCAAAATAGTCATTCTTAAAATATAACTTTCCCTCTATCAAATAAGGCATCGGTTGCCCTCAATTCTGCACAACAATTGTAAAAACAGGAAACCAAGACATGCACAATGCAGAAATCTAGAAGTCAGTGACAAAAACATGAAAAACAAAGCAATGCCAGTATTTAAGACACCAGGCTGAACAGGCAACAGTTTCCCACTGCAGACCAAAGTCAGGCTATAAGATCATGATTATGAAACATGCGCCCCCTAGCGTTGCAAACACATTTTCCTCTCCCAGTTCACCCAGCTTAGGCACATTCGTAACAAGTGCACACCGGAAGACCGTTCAGCTCTAATAAAATCATCGTCCATTAAGCCAGTATAAACACAGTATGTGCAGTGTAAAAATAATAATGGATTATTTTGCATAGCATGTACGTCCCATTTTTCTTTATTAAATATCTTATTAAATATAGATTAAGTACTATCTTTAGGCCCGTTTTAAAATCTGTTATCACAATATACCAACTTACTGTACAACGCTACAAAATATGTAGCTATATAGTCGATCACATTCAGTGAAATAAAATGATATGATGATATGATACAACAAAGAAATGCATAATTAGACTGTGGTTGGCAAAACATAATGTAAATTCAATGTTGTACGAGAACTTTGATCAGGAAGAGCTCTGTGATTGGTTCTCAAAGAAACCGAGGCTGTTCTCTGATTGGTTCTCAAAGAAACCGAGGCTGTTCTCTGATTGGTTCTCAGAGAAACCGAGGCTGTTCTCTGATTGGTTCTCAGAGAAACAGAGGCTGTTCCTGTCCAGTTAACAGACGGTATGTAGAGGCCGGCATGGTCTTCAGGTGAATCTGCCAAAAAGATGTAAAGAAAGAAAGAAACAAAAATAAAGATGTTAACACTCGTAGCGCCGGTTAAAATGCTGTTAATGCGCTCCAAAACTAAATGCGTAGGATATTGTAGCGGCTAACGCGTTTGACGCCCAGACGAAAAGGTTCAAGGATTGATTTTCAAATGTTAACTTTTTTCTCACACACACACACACACACACACACACACACACACACACACACACACACACACACACACACACACACACACACACACACACACACACACACACACACACACACACACACACACACACACACACACACACACACACACAGCGTCGTTTATTGTACTGCACAGAGAACAAACAAAAGACAGCTGCAGTACACAGTACTAATGAACGAGTGGCCTATGCGTGGTCATCTTTGTACGGTTTAGTTTACAGACAGGCCAGATCAAACGCTGAGTGCACCGCGCTGCCCCCCACCTCTCCGACCGCGTTGGTCAGGATGCTGATGATCTTCTCGTGGGGCGTGGCCACCACACTCTGGCCGTTGATCTCGATGATGCGGTGGCCCACGCGGATACCCCCCCGCTCCGCGATGCCCCCCCTCATCAGGCTGCAGATCTGGGGGAGAAGAGAAGACGTGCTGGGGTATAGGAACTAGGAGATGGCACGGAGGTCGTGGGTTCGATCCCCCGTGTCCATGTAACAACAAAAGAGGTAACAAAGAGGATAAACAGGCCCGCTTTATAGGACTGGGCTGCTTCCTCCTTTGAGTGGGCGACGCCGCTGGCACTAATGCTGGTCGATGGAAAGTTTGAGTCCCTTGGTGGTGTAAGCTAACCAAGTACTTCCCCTGCATCAGGGAGAGCCTGCCCACTAGCGCTTACTTCCACAGCCTACCTGTGGTCCGGTCCTCCCCCACCCCTACCTGCTCCTCAATGAGCTGTATCTGCGTATCTGAAGTCGCTTTGGATTCAAGCCTCTGCTCAATAACAACAGTAAAATCAAGTTATATTATCTCATGAGCAGAATGAGCGGTTTAACTTGTGTCGCTGTTTAAATTATTAGAGAGTTATGCTAACGGTGGATTTGTTTATAGATCATATTATGATTGTTCTGAAAAACACATTTGTCCAGATGAAGTTGCTGAACATTTATTTACACAAAGACTTCAGGTAATCCGGGAGTGAAAGCTCTTTTAACATGCAGAGAAACAGATGACAATAGAACGACTTTAAAGCATAAATGAGTTAAAGTGAAACGATGTATATTTACTCACTATTCCATCCTCTACGCTGAAGCCTAGCTGGAACTTAGGGTCCGGCCTCTTGATGATCGCCATGGTGACCGGGGGACAGTGGACGATGCTCAGCTTGACGATGGTTTGGTTTTTTAAGTCCTGCAATGGAGACCGAGATTGACAATGGAAAAAACTGGGATGAGAATTGCTTTTTTTATCTGCTACTACTTGTTCCCATGGCCCACCTCAAGGTCACCGCTTGTCCAGCTTTAGCTAAAACGTTTATTTTGACATAAAGACCATCCGCAATCGTTAATGCGTTTCCTTTGTGGTATCAACCTTTTTTCCCCAAGTTGTGTTGTACAAGTCACCTCTTCGCTATGACAAATAGCAGACCACAGTGACCTCTAGTGGCCATTTACGGAATCACAGTCATGTGAATGGTGGTCCGAATAGCAAGTCCAGCATGACACAGCAGGACCTTTTATATCTTCCACTTTTCTGCTATGCTTCTTTCTTAAGGCCACAGTCCACAATCCTGTGACTTATGACTAGAACAAGGTGTGGAACGTCTTCCACTAGCAACTTATTTACATACTCAAATCCATCAAACAAACAAAGAAACACCCACATCTGTTTTCCCAAGACAGGCTTGGGAAGTTTCGCTTGGGAGTGAAACACCAGGACTCAAATCTAAATCGTCTGTGATTAAATACATTTAGCAGAACACTTTCCAGCTTCAACTCCCGGTTCTTCTCCGCTCACCCGGACGATGTCCGGGACGGGTAGCACAAACCAGGGGTTCAAACCCACAACCTTTTGCCTGTTTATGCTTGAAACACGTTTAGCAGAATGCTAGTCTAACAAAACAAAATGTAGATTAATATCCAAGTCGGAAGGCAGACCAACTAAGATCTGGTTTCACTCTGTTTAGCTTCATGGAAGCTAAACCTGTTTAGCTGGAAGCGAGGATCTGTAAGCGTGTAATTGGCGAACAAAAACTCAACCAACTTGAGTAAACTGTAAAAAGACTATTAGAAAATATTAAAAGGTTCATATCAACACGGTGTAGACTAACTACTGCAAAAATGCACTTATTAAAAAGGGCCCCTTATTATACCACCAGGTGTGAGTGTGATTAGCCATTACAAGCCTTTTGAAAATCGAATCACACTCACACCTGGTGGTATGATAGGGGCCCTTTAAAATCCCCTTCTTAAACCTTCATCCACTTCTGCACCGTCTCCCCCCAGGGGTTCCCCCACACCCCAGTAGCCCTGCTGGACCCCAGACTGGCAGGATGCCAACAGCTCCGGCGGGTCCCAGTGTTCCTGGCCTCACCCGGAAGATGTTCTGGCTGGAGGCGATGGGCAGGCCCACCAGGCTGGTGCCGTTGACGGACATGATGCGGTCCCCGATGCTGAGGGCCCCGCTGCGCTCTGCCGGGCCCCCGTGCAGCAGGTTGGCCACCACCACCGTGGGCAGGATGGAGCCCCAGCCGGACTCCACCATGGCCAGGCCCAGGATCTCCCCCGGACCCTTGGAGATCAACACCTGGGCGGCCCCAGGGACACAGACGTGTTGAAGTGCGTGTTCAAGGCTTTCATCGTTGTGTTCGTGCTGACGTCGCATCTTAACTGAGAATTCTCGTCTTTTTTTCAGAGCGTCGAATTGTTTTGAAATAGTCTTTACACGTTTTCACACTGACTTAATCGTAAATGTTGTTGAACTTAAGTTAATTAAGTGAATTCACTCCTTTTCAATTGTTTTCATTTGTTTTCACACACATTCCTTGTATCCTTAAGTAATCGTTTGGTGGATTGAGTTGTGGGGAAGTGGGTGGGTTTCATTCCTTAGACCTTTCGACAATCTCTGTATATTTGCACAAAAGCAACACAGATATGTAATTTATTTCATCCAATCTCAAACATTGTGGAGTCTGACTTAAGTATTCTCTTTAAAAAAAACTGGATCAACACAATGGCCAGCAGATCAAGCATCCGGCTATAACCTCAAATCAAAGCAAACCCCCAGCTTACGTCTCTGATGTTCTGGGAATCGGAGAAGTGTGCGAGGTCTCCGTTGTAGAGTTCCTGGGCTCCCAGGAAGTCGCTGTAGTCCCCGGGCCTCATCTGGCTGGCCTTGATGCCGTTGACCTGGAGGAACTGCTGGTAGGCCACGCCGAAGGACTGGCCGATGGCCTGGGCGATGGTCTTAGCCTGGGGGAGAGAGAGTGACTGTGATGACCACACTCGAACACACTACGGATGTCGTGAGGTTTCCTGGTTTGTAAATGTTGAAGATTTTCTCTTTAATATCGATTCATATAAAAAAATAATAATACTTGAGATCATTTCCCCTTATTTCATTCACCAGTGCTACATCTCTCTTTTCCAGTGAAATGCATTGTTTGCGAGCTCCCACTGAAGCCCATTTTGAGCACAAAGCCAGTCCACACAGTGTGGTCCTGAAACGGGCACAGCGAGCATCAAGGGACCAGCCCCCCCCCCCCCCCCCCCCCCGCTGGCCAACCGTTTCTCTCTGCTAATTCGTTTCTAAAAGAAGCGTTTGCCTTGCCTTTTGAGCTCCGCTGGGAGCGGAAAACTAAGATGGCAGCCTTCGTTTGTCCTTTCGGAAGCAGCCAACCAGAGGTTGCTAGGCTCCAATACTTTGTCAAGAAAATGGGTTAGCTCAGCGCTAAGCCGCGGCTAGTGTTTAAGGAAGGTTTTCTTCTGGGAGCGTTTTTGGGGGGTTTCTGAAAAAGAAAGCTCAAGTAGCAAAAGTGTTGAAATGTCGTACTGTTACCAGCCCACTCTGTAACTATAAAACGAGCGACTATTTTCTGAAAATGCAGAAAGAAGATTGAGAAGTTGTTTTTTTGTTGGTTTTTCGACAGACCCCCCCCCCAATCCCATTCAAGCAAGACACCTGAGGACCTTCGTCGACATTGGAAACCAACAAAAGCCGCTAGGTTCACCGGAGGCTACTCACATCTTCAGAGGAAAAGACGTGGCAGACCATGGAGCATTTCTTCATCGGCCCAGAGGAAGAGGACGACGACGACGAGGAGGAGGAGGAAGGGGGAGATGGCGTTCCATTGTCAGTGGAACCTTTAGGACTGGGGGGCTTCCTGCGAGCCATCAGCACCACGATGTTGTTGATGTCAGCGATGTAGGAGATCATCTGGAGGGAGTGGTCCATCATCGCCTCCTGGGGACACCAACCACAGGAGGAGTTGAACCAGAGAGGAGACCTTTGTCTTCTTTTTCGACTATACCCAAATGGGACAGAAGACATATAATACATGCATACAGTACAATGCATACACACAAACAGAATGTGTATAAACATACATTTACTACACACACACACGGTTTGCATTGTATAATGAACGAGGATAAAGTTCAAAAGAGTGTGTCTGTGGGTGTTGTCGTATACGTTTTCAACTTGACATGCCTTACGGCCCTGCCTCCCACTCACCACAGCTTAAAGTCAAATAAAATACATTTGAATAAAAAGACTAATTTGGTCCCCCCCCCCACCCCCATGTGAGCGGTGGAACGTACCTGTGTGTCAGCGTTGAGCACTTTGATCCTCTGGGTGGAGATGAAGAGATCCACCTCTACCATTGGCTGAGACTCGCCCTCGGGGGCCTATAGGAAGACACGACTACAGCCGTCAGTCCTTGTCACAGGAGCTCTGACTGTAGACCTTGTTCAACACGCTGAACATTATACGACAGCATGCATTATACTGTTGCTGGGTTACTGCATTACTTCTCAATGATAATAAGGGAAGAAAGAAAAACATACACAACAGTTTTTTTAAATGTCACTGCCGAGCTGCGGAGAGAAGTTTTGGATCTCTGTCCTTAAGGAGAGGTAGGGGTTAGACAGTGAATACAGAGAGGTCATTAAAGAGCAGGTAGGGGTTAGACAGTACATAGACAGGTCATTAAGGAGCAGGTAGGGGTTAGACAGTGAATACAGAGAGGTCATTAAAGAGCAGGTAGGGGTTAGACAGTACATAGACAGGTCATTAAAGAGCAGGTAGGGGTTAGACAGTGAATACAGAGAGGTCATTAAAGAGCAGGTAGGGGTTAGACAGTACATAGACAGGTCATTAAGGAGCAGGTAGGGGTTAGACAGTGAATACAGAGAGGTCATTAAGGAGCAGGTAGGGGTTAGACAGTGAATACAGAGAGGTCATTAAGGAGCAGGTAGGGGTTAGACAGTGAATACAGAGAGGTCATTAAGGAGCAGGTAGGGGTTAGACAGTGAATACAGAGAGGTCATTAAAGAGCAGGTAGGGGTTAGACAGCGAATACAGAGAGGTCATTAAAGAGCAGGTAGGGGTTAGACAGCGAATACAGAGAGGTCATTAAAGAGCAGGTAGGGGTTAGACAGTACATAGACAGGTCATTAAGGAGCAGGTAGGGGTTAGACAGCGAATACAGAGAGGTCATTAAAGAGCAGGTAGGGGTTAGACAGTACATAGACAGGTCATTAAGGAGGAGGTAGGGGTTAGACAGTGAATACAGAGAGGTCATTAAAGAGCAGGTAGGGGTTAGACAGTACATAGACAGGTCATTAAGGAGCAGGTAGGGGTTAGACAGTGAATACAGAGAGGTCATTAAGGAGCAGGTAGGGGTTAGACAGTACAGAGACAGGTCATTAAGGAGCAGGTAGGGGTTAGACAGTACATAGACAGGTCATTAAGGAGCAGGTAGGGGTTAGACAGTACAGAGACAGGTCATTAAGGAGCAGGTAGGGGTTAGACAGTACATAGACAGGTCATTAAGGAGCAGGTAGGGGTTAGACAGCGAATACAGAGAGGTCATTAAAGAGCAGGTAGGGGTTAGACAGTACATAGACAGGTCATTAAGGAGCAGGTAGGGGTTAGACAGTGAATACAGAGAGGTCATTAAAGAGCAGGTAGGGGTTAGACAGTACATAGACAGGTCATTAAGGAGCAGGTAGGGGTTAGACAGTACATAGACAGGTCATTAAGGAGCAGGTAGGGGTTAGACAGTGAATACAGAGAGGTCATTAAGGAGCAGGTAGGGGTTAGACAGTACAGAGACAGGTCATTAAGGAGCAGGTAGGGGTTGGACAGTACATAGACAGGTCATTAAGGAGCAGGTAGGGGTTAGACAGTACATAGACAGGTCATTAAGGAGCAGGTAGGGGTTAGACAGTACAGAGACAGGTCATTAAGGAGCAGGTAGGGGTTAGACAGTACATAGACAGGTCATTAAGGAGCAGGTAGGGGTTAGACAGTGAATACAGAGAGGTCATTAAAGAGCAGGTAGGGGTTAGACAGTACATAGACAGGTCATTAAGGAGCAGGTAGGGGTTAGACAGTACATAGACAGGTCATTAAGGAGCAGGTAGGGGTTAGACAGTGAATACAGAGAGGTCATTAAAGAGCAGGTAGGGGTTAGACAGTACATAGACAGGTCATTAAGGAGCAGGTAGGGGTTAGACAGTACAGAGACAGGTCATTAAGGAGCAGGTAGGGGTTAGACAGTACAGAGACAGGTCATTAAGGAGCAGGTAGGGGTTAGACAGTGAATACAGAGAGGTCATTAAAGAGCATGTAGGGGTTAGACAGTACATAGACAGGTCATTAAGGAGCAGGTAGGGTTAGACAGTGAATACAGAGAGGTCATTAAGGAGCAGGTAGGGGTTAGACAGTAGAGAGACAGGTCATTAAGGAGCAGGTAGGGGTTAGGGCCTAGGATGTCTCCAGGCAGACATTGGGGTTCAAACCCAGTCACTTTCAGCCAGCAGTCAGACACCCACTAGAAGACCACCCAGGCCCTCTACTACTTATTTGACCATGACCAGCCTCCTCAGTTGAACAGTGTTCCCATTAGGACAGCACACACGTGTGTGTGTGTGTGTGTGTGTGTGTGTGTGTGTGTGTGTGTGTGTGTGTGTGTGTGTGTGTGTGTGTGTGTGTGTGTGTGTGTGTGTGTGTGTGTGTGTGTGTGTGTGTGTGTGTGTGTGTGTGTGTGTGTGTTAGGGGTTCTCCTGACCTTGATGCGGTCCACAGCCTCCTGGGCCTGGGTCATGCGAGCGTTGGTGGACAGGTTCTTGTCCGAGCGGATCTGGGTGGAGCCCAGGTACTTGGCCCCAAATATGATCCCGTCAATCAGGTCCTCCGGGTCACATGGGCCAGGTACTTAAAAAAAAAAAAAAAACACACACACACACACAAACACACTGTCAATCAACCCACCTTTGACCGGATTTAACAAAGTAAAACAGTTTATTTCAGTATTTCTGATGTTTTCTTACCATCTTTATAAGCAGGGCGGTAATCCTCACTCTTTAAATCAACAAAAAAGAAAACAGCAACACAAATAAATAATAAGTGGGACAGAGGAATAGAGAAAACCGCAACTGAAGACTAAATAATAAAATAGTAATGACAAAAATATGATACGCATTTCAGATTAATACGGAATTAACACACTTACTGACCTAATGGCGATTAAAAGCAAGCTTTGAAAAAGGCTTTCAACACAAATAATTGGTAGTTACTTTGCCAATGCATTTAAAACAGTAAAATCCTAGTGTTTTAAAGGGGAGTTAGTAGAAAAAGAGAATACGCAATGAAGCGTGGAGCAATATTAAAAACATATATAGCACATTCAAAAACAAATAAAACCACAAAACATTGCAAACGTTAAAGTGCCAATCCATAATTAAGATGGCTTGACTGCCTGGCTGTACGGTCACTGCGACCTGCAAACAACACAACACCATGGACTCACCTCCTCATCGCCTCCAGAGGCTTCCTCCTCCTCCTCCTCCTCCTCCGGCTCTCTCTTCATCCACACCGGCGCCGAGAGCTGGCCGTCGGGCAGCGGGGCGGCATAGGAGCCCTCCTTGCGTGGAAGACGCCAATCGTTCCTGTAGTGACGCCAGAACTCCTGGGCTTCGTCTTGGCTGTAGGACACGGACACCACCGCGTCCACGTCCCCTCTGGGGGACCGGCTGCTGCTGCTGCAGTGATGGTGGTGGTGGTGGTGGTGGGGGTGGGAAGGCGGGGCCGCGATCTCCGTACACTCCAGCAGGCCGAGCAGGTCCCTCTGGTGGCTCTCGGAGAACAGGAGCCCCATGGTCTCCGCGGCGGGGGGGACAACGGCGGGCGGTAGGCAGGCTCCCGAGGGCCCCTGAGGGTGGTGGTGTTTGTGGGCGTAGGGGTCCAGGTCAGAGGTGGTGGCTTCGGGGTAGGGGCCGGGGCCGGGCTCCTCCCCCATTCGCTGGAGCCGATTGAGGAGGGCGTGGATGTGGGTGTGGTCTTCGTCTCCCAGCGTCCTGTCCGGAACCTGGCGGGCCTCATCCTGGGCCATATCCTCTTCCTCACAATCTACCTCCTCTTCCTTATCCACTACCTCCTTAAGGACTTCCTCCCCAACTGCCTCCTCTTCTGTAGCGGTTCCACCATTAACCTCAGCTTCCTCATCTCCCCACGCACCCAGTTCCTCCACCTTCGCTTCCCCCTGCTGCGCAACCATCGGCGGTGTAGCGGCGGACGGCTCACTCAAATCGAATGGTGGAGCCAACTGAACGAGCTGCCCCAACACCACCTCTGCTTTAACACCCTGCTCCCCCAGAGACGATGGAAAGGTGGCCTCATCGAGGTCCTCCACGAAACCGGCTTCGCTGGAGGTGTCAGACCTCCAGTCCAGAGGAGGGGGCTCTATCAGGTTAAAAGAGTCCAGTAGGTCCTCCACCGCGGCGGGCTGGCTGACACGCTTAGCCACTGCAGAGGCCGCGGCGCTGGTGCACAGTCTGCCCGGGGCTAGGCACACTGGCGGGTCAGCAGTGCGGTTGTCTGATTCCATTTCGCTAACAAGCCTATCGTAGGCATCAATGGCGTGGGAGTACGTGGGCTACTTCGGCGACGCTGTTATGAAAGCACACAACGTATGCATGTTATAGCACAGGGACTGCAAAGATTTGGCGAAAGGCATGAATGCATTAGAAGAGTGCACACCTTGTCACCACATTTTGCCGTCGGTCTTGTCACAGTGCATATGACTCCGATAGCAGATGGTTTAGAGAGCAGAGCTCAAAGTGCAATGCCAATTGATCAAGCATCGCCTATAGACCCTGTAACATATACATCACAGTCAGCTGTAATCATTAACACAACTCTCAGAAGTTCCCAATGCAAAACAACCGTAACTCATTCGAAACGCTAGACAATTATAATTTCTATGTTACGTTATAATGAGTGCCGAATTATATGATGTAAGTTAGTGATCTGGACATATATTAGCCATAACTTAGCTCAAATTAGCTCGTTACTGAATTAATGTGCTAAATGCCATTTCTTCCCTGAATTGAAGGCAGTCGGTTTTTTTAACACACCAGACGTGAATATCTTAGGTTAAGAATAATAATAATAAAAAAAAGGGCAAAAAATTATTTTGCTCACTCACCGATTAGCTGTGTCGCGGTGTGTTCCTGTTGGCCTGACTTTGTATTTCTATATACGAGTCAACTCCCATAGAACCCGCAAAGGCGACGCTTGTTTGGATTAAATCTAGGTTTTATGGTTCACAACAGCCAAGGTTAGCACTTCACCCAACTTTAGTCATTCCACGCAACTCCAAAAAGCTCTAGCGTCTAAAAAAACATGATACAGTCTCTCCATCAAGACTGATCCAGCTGCTGACCACGTCAACTAAATGCGCACGCGCAACAAGACCATTCGCGTCACGCTCAATCGAATATCGAAAAAGTGATCCAAGTCAATTTCATTTTCATTTTATTAAGAGTTAACAAATTAAATATAATCGCCATCATTCAATGTTTTATTTTATATGGCCGCATATTATAAGCTATTTCTGAATCGCTTCAACTTACCGTAGTGTGGGTTAAATGCATCTTTACAAAATCATCCAAAAATAATCTATAGGAAAATCAGCAAAACAATATTTAAGTTTATGGACTGACATGACACCTAAAATAAGATTCCTGAAGGATACATTCAAGATTTTTCAAGACTATTTACAACCCTGAATGACATAAAAATATGTCATAAAAAGTCACATTATTGAAATGTCAATAATCTAATCATGCATTGGTAAAATCAGACGACCATGTGCAGATAAATATAGACTCATATTACAACAATTAATAATAATTTTAAAAAAATTCATTCAAGAGCAGAATTAGAATATCTCTCTCACCCTCAACAAAATAAAGATCAGTTGCAAATCCAGACAAGTCCAGACAAACCGTCACTCAAAACAAAACAAGGATAACTCTCTTATTGGTCACCGTTGCTGGCGTTCATCTGAATCAAGCCAATCACAGACGAGATGGTGCCCATCAGCCCCACCAACCAATTGGGAAATTGCCCCGCCCACAGAAACCCAGGAGGCATCCAATGAATGGCGTTGCTGAGGTCAGCCATGCTGCTGAGAATAGTGAGCATCTCCCGTCTCATCTGCCTCAGGAGCTGTGATCGACTGGAGGAGCCGGCTTCACTGTGAACACAAAACTAATTTAGTAGGGGCAGGATAGCCAAGTGTTTAGGGTGTTCGACTCCCAGCCCAAAGATTCTGGGTTCAAACCTCAATGTCCAGAGTCTACCTGTAGGCATGCCTCATCCCTGAGCAGGAACCTAACCCCTACCCTGAGCAAGATACCTAACCCCTACCCTGAGCAGGATACCTAACCCCTACCCTGAGCAGGATACCTAACCCCTACCCTGAGCAGGATACCTAACCCCTACCCTGAGCAGGATACCTAACCCCTACCCTGAGCAGGATACCTAACCCCTACCCTGAGCAGGATACCTAACTCCTACTCTTGACCCCTACCCAGAGTAGGATACCTAACCCCACCCCTTCCCTGAGCAGGATATCTAACCCCACTCTGGATAGAAAGGTGTCTACTAAATGTCTACATTTAACACGTTGCAAGCAATGCAAAGCTTTGTGTGACAAGCTATGCTAAACTGTGTTAAAAACAAACCTGTTTTGTTTATGTGAGAGTTGTTTGTGTTCAGTTGAAGAGAGACAATAACCAAACAAACGTTAGATAAATACAAAAAGGTAAACCCACCAAAGTCTCTGTTATGCTGTAAACCTTCATAATAACAACAACAACAACAACAACAACCTCTGCCACAGGCACTGCCTGCTCAAACCAAATCTACCCTTTACTATTTTAGTCATGAAGCCTTCATGCAAAGCCATTCAGATGCCATTAAGGAGCAGGTAGGGGTAAGGGCATCTAGCTCAAGGATGCCTACGGGTAGACGGGAGTTGATAAATGAACAGAGAACGTGTGAACTGGGAAAAGCCTCTCTTGTGTTGTACCTGCTGCCCTCTCCAGCTCCCTCACACCGCTTCATCTTCCTCTTCAGCAGCACTAGAAGTCTGATCGACCTGGAAGAGAAACCAGTGAAGATGTTTCACTGGGAGGGAAGGCAAAATAACTGGTTTTGGACGCCCTTGCCCTGTGATAACCAAGATGCAAATTAGCGATGCAAGTAAACGTAAAGGTAAACAGTCCATTGCGGCTGATGTTGTGTTTCAGGTTACAACCCTACTACGTGTACACACTTCTATACTGCACACATAGGAAAGGTAAATATGCACTGATCTTGGGTCAGACAGTGCCTCTGATTAAGGGCGATTCAAACACAATTGACCTGAGCTGACTCGGGGCCCCATCTTACCGGAGTGTTCCCAGCAGCAGGGAGGTTCCCCAGAGCCCAGTACTGAGCAGCCACCAGCGGTCCGACTTGGCCTGGATGAGCTTGGCGTCTGCGGCCCAGGCCACATGCTCACAGGGGTAGTACAGCTGGTCCGCCACGTTGTTCAGGACCGAGATCCAACGCAGGCCACCGTCCGCCTCCTGGACAGGTCGCGACGAATCTCGTCAGAATTGACGTTTGAATGGCTTTCCTCTTTTGCGTCAACTCTCTTGTCGTTTAAAGTGAAGTAGGTACAGCGCCAGGCCATTGGGTGGGCGCTTTTTCCAAACCCAAGCAGTGATCAGAGTTGTTCACACGGTTCCCGTTAACACGCACAGTTTATGAAACGAGAAGTGCTTTTTTTACTACTGACCTTTTCATATAGGTCAATGAACAAACTGCACTACTATCCCTGCTTTCATGGGAAGAAGAAACCACGCAGAGGAAAAGATAAAAGGATCATAGTTCTAGAGAACATAGAGGAAGTGACTGAAGCAACCGAATAGCTGCATGACTGAAGGTAGGGCTTTCTGAAGCTCACCTGTGCTCCGAGGCCATAGCTGCGGGAGTAGGCCAGCATGGACACATCATCGAAAAGCCGCAACACGGTCCTGCATTGGCTTAGCTGGGCGGAGAACAGCAGCAGACTCTTGCCGAGGTCCGAAGGCGAGGGTCTCCCAGGCGGCGTCTTCTCGGACAACACCCCGCCGACTAGCTGGGACCCATAGCAGATCGTCCTGATCTGTCCGCATCAGCAAAGCAAAAACTGTGTTATTGTTGCACCTGCTTTCCTTTTTAATGGAGTTTCGTGGATATACCATACGCCGTATTTCTGTAGCCCTAGCGTTTAGTAAGTGCATATCTCTGCATACAGCAAACATAGTTGCAACAGTCCAACAGTCCAACAGTACTGCATGCCGTGAGTGAGCGAGAAAGGTAAAGGTGAACACTCACAATTTTATCTCTCCCTCTGTACGATTCAAGTAAGCCGACCAGTGACTCCAGAGACTCTTGCATTTCTGACAGCTAGACTAGACTCAAGAGAAACAAGCACACCCGTCCTGCCTCGACGCCGTGTCCGAGTCCGCATTCGGCCAACACAACAGTCACGCCGTCGTACTCGTCTGCCACCGTCTGTCAGAGGAAGTTGATGTCGACCCAACCAGACAGCAAAAGTCACACAACGATAAATCGAACATGTCACCAAACGTGCGTAAAAACAAAAGTGCACAAAAAAAAACCGTAAAGAAAACCCGTCAAAGCAAATGTTGGGGTTGATTCAACAGTTTTTAGGAACACCTAAAACAGTCTAACTATTTTGACTATTTTTTAATCATTTAAAATCCAAAGCATTTAAATGAAATCTGTCTGGTAAGATGACTACTTTCTTTCCAAATCATGTACATAGGATCAACACAAAGATATGTCTTCAAAGATTGGCGGTTGGTCCTTAAGAGGTGCAATTGCACTCCTGTTAAAACCCCAAGTGAATGTGAATTACGAGTCAGTTGAAGGTCTACATGTTATTGTGATACATACTCTAACAGTTCTTTAAACTTTAACTTGACATTTGGAAAAAAGTTATTATATGTGCAATTGCCTTGAAGGAAAAACTGTTAGTTTTCTGTAAAAGCTCCATGTTGATGCTTCGATCAGGTCTGAAGTAGTTTAAATTGAAAAAAGACAGCACAACTTCTTACAATAGGTTTTTATTAAGAATAAAGAAAAAAATAAACATCTTCATGATACCAAGCAATGAACAAAGGCAAGCAAATAGTGTATTTGTTTCTAAAAGCAGGATTAAAAAAAAGACAGTCGATTTTCTCAGTTTGTTGCCGTGTGTAGGTCGGATGTGGGTATATGCGCGCGCACGTGTGTGTGTTCATATGCATGTGCGTGTGTACGTGTGTAGGATTGTGTGCTTGTATCATGTGTGAGAGTGAAGTGAATGTGTGTGTGTGTGTGTGTGTGTGTGTGTGTGTGTGTGTGTGTGTGTGTGCGTCTGTGTGTGTGTGTGCGTGTGTGTGTGTGTGTCTGCCTGTCTGCCTGTCTCTCTGTCTGTCGGCTTGGGTTGCTTGCTCTCTGTTTCTGTGTGTGGTCCAATCAACGAACGACCCTCAGTTTAGTTTGAGTTCCGCCATGAGGCCCCAAAACCAAGGGCCCCCAAAACAAGGGGGCCCAGACAGACAGGAGCAGGGTACTAGTGGATGTTAACTTCAGGCTTCATTGGAGATGATCATTATCATTATCATAAACATCTATGAACAGAAAACAAACAATTCAATAAAATAGACAGCTACTATCAATATTTATATTCGTTGCAGTATTATAATATTATTTAATAATATATTATAATTTAATGCGGATATTACTGTAGTCCTTTCTTGTAGGACTATATTCGGCATAGAGAACTAAATACCAGTTACATGCGTGTAGAGAATGTCACTAGTATCTTCCAGTGTATAAATAATATAAAACTCACCATTAAAGTGGTCGATGTCATCATAAATATCCCCCTCCCTGTAAGGAATAGCAAGCAGATGGTTAGACTGACAGAAATGTAAATCAAACAACCAGAACCAGGATAACACTGTACTCAGCCAGAGCTCACTCAGAACTATCTACTCAGGAAGATCTGAGAATGAATGAAGGAAGTGAATGAATGAAACACTTACATTTGAAGAAGAAGAGATCGAGGCACATAGCCAACTGTGAAGAGCAAGAGAACAACCATAACACAACTGCATTAATGATCATTCGAATTGAATATGAAAATCACGTTTGTACACTTTAAGATTTCCTGTCCTCAAGAAAAAATAGGACACAAATGTGCTCCTAATTATATTCAATAAATGAAAAATGCCAGAAAGCTACTTTCAAGTGTTGACACCAGAGGGCAAAATATGTAATTTTGTTGTTTGTAGTTGTGTTCTTTACATTCCTGATTTACAGGCGACTAGTGCACCAAAACATTTTGAGATAAGAGGAAAATTCGAAGAAGTGAATCCATCTTTGCAAAAAACTTAACATTAATATTAACTTTACAGAACCAGGTAGTGTTAGCAGAATTTCCCCATAAATGACAGCTAGGCACACTCATTTCTGCAGAAAGATACCTATATATATATATATATATATATATATATAGGTATCTTTCTGCAGAAATGAGTGTGCAGAAATGAGTATATATATATATGTATATATATATATATATATATATAACATAAAAAAAAGAATCAGACTCAAACTATGAACAGCAAGTACTTCCGGGGGGGGGGGGGGGGGGGGGTGGGCGGGTGGGGGGGGGGGTGGGCGGGTGGGGGGGGGGGGTGGAAGGGGTTGATAAGCCACAGCCGACTTATCAAACCCCTTTCTCAACTTTCATAAATTTCAGAAATATACAGCAAAAAAAAATAAAAAAATGGATGGCCCTTTGCCCTCACTTATACCCCATTTAGCTAGAAACTGCCCTGGCTATTGACATTCAGTACCAGTTTCAGCTTCAGTGCACTACTCGACGATGAGCTATGAGCATGTTGAGGGCAGGTCAGACAGACGATTGGGATGGGAACGTACATTTGCCTATGTGGTTTCGGCACAGAGCCATCTTGTTGTTGCTGAACTGCAGGACGTCCAGGATCTCTCCCTGGGCTATGGCCAGCTCTTTCTCCTTGGGCCTCTTGATCAGCCCGTTGGGGTCCACCATCATGGTGTGCAGCACCCGTACTGGCCCTTCAAACTGGGAGAGGAGCAGCAGGGCACAGTTAGTGGGTCACTGTCACTGCTTCAGACACGACGGCAGGCATAGGAAGTGTTTATGAAGGGAGATGGTCTATGCCTTGCGCCGAGGGCAATATGTGTCATTTTTCAAAGGGTATGGTAAAATAAGCTGTTGAAAATTGCTACAAATAATAATAAAAACACATCGGTTACAACATAATAATAACAATAAGAAATAAAAATAATAATGTTTGAGTTATTTCCATTCTAAACGTATAAAAAGTAAATGTCACTTAGTATGTTATATTAAGTAAGACAGGTTAGGGAATGGCATTGTTTTAAATGGGAAGTGAATATATTTACCTTAAACTTCTTCTTCAGCTCCTTTGCCACACTTGGATCAAAGCTAGAAACAACAACCAAGCAAACATAATTATGATACAGATGAGCTGGGATTAATCTGCAAATACATCTTGAACGCTGTAGCTTAGGTTCAAGGGAGAGCGTTGAGCATACAATATAATTCAATAATATAGCATTGTTAATAAGATATAGTTGAGCTGTTGATGATTATGTGAATAGGACTAGATTATGTAGATATGTGACAATACAGAGAGGGATGAATGCAAAGAGCCACGACTGAGGACACAACAGGCAGCTGATTATAACGATAGCTCGGTAACATTACTTGTTGATTAGTTGTTCATTGTGTATTGCTGTGATACCTGCACTCAGGAGGTGGTGGAAAATCGTCTGGTATCTGAACATCATCATAATCATCTTTAAAAGAGAGGGATAGAGACAGAAAAGGAGAGAGAGAGAGAGAGAGAGAGAGAGAGAGAGAGAGAGAGAGGGGGACAGAGAGAGAGTGAGAGAGAGAGGGGGACAGAGAGAGAGAGAGAGAGAGAGAGAGAGAGAGAGAGAGAGAGAGAGAGAGAGAGGGGGACAGAGAGAGAGAGAGAGAGAGAGAGAGAGAGAGAGAGAGAGAGAGAGAGAGAGAGGGGGACAGAGAGAAAGAGAGATAGGGAAAGAGAGAGAGAGAGGGGGACAGAGAGAGCGAGAGAGTGCGAAGGAGAGATCAATGTTCCCAAATATTTCAAAATGACCAATGACATTTTAATAAATAAAAAACATCTGTGTTTAAAACTGTGCTGGACACTGGGACTCACCATCGTCCTCATCCACACTGTTTGGAAAGAAAACATGCAGATATAAGTCAACAACAACATCAGAAGCTAATGTTTGTATTTCGTCCTTATGTGTATTTCCATATTGCAATGTGACAAATACAACAAAATAATGATACTCTAACATAGTGTGGGTATGTCTGTGCGTGGGTGTATTTGTGTGTGTTAATTTTTAATGTGTGAGACAGATAGAGAGAGAGAGAGAGAGAGAGAGAGAGAGAGAGAGAGAGAAATAGTCTGTGTGTGTGTTTGTGTTTGTGTGTGTATATTTCTGGTGTGTGAGACAGAGATAGAGTGAGAAAGAGAGAGAGAGAGAGTGTGTGTGTGTGTGTGTGTGTGGGGGTTTGTGTGTACACATGAGTACTATACTGTAGTGTCACATTCATGTCCTCACATGTCTGTGTGACCGGATGAATCCACGTCAAAGGAGAGCCCCGGGGGGACCCGGGGGGGGTCTGGCGGTGGGGGGGGCAGGGTGATGTTCTGCATCTGCACCCGACGCCTCACCTCCTCATAGTCCACGTCCATGCAGTCGATGCTCACGTAGCCCCCTGCCAGACCAGGACAGGAATGCTTCAATAACACACACTGTGTACACTACAACGCTAGCCACACACACACACACACACACACACACACACACACACACACACACACACTGTGTATACTACAACGCTAGCCACACACACACACACACACACACACACACACACACACACACACACTCACTGTGTACACTACAACGCTAGCCACACACACACACACACACACACACACACACACACACACACACACTGTGTACACTACAACGCTAGCCACACACACACACACACACACACACACACACACACACACACTGTGTACACTACAACGCTAGCCACACACACACACACACACTCACTGTGTACACTACAACGCTAGCCACACACACACACACACACTGTGTACACTACAACGCTAGCCACACACACACACACACTGTGTACACTACAACGCTAGCCACACACACACACACACACTCACTGTGTACACTACAACGCTAGCCACACACACACACACACTGTGTACACTACAACGCTAGCCACACACACACACACACACACACACTCACTGTGTACACTACAACGCTAGCCAGCCACACACACACACACACACACACACACACACACACACACATACACACACACACACTCTCTCTCTCACACACACACACACACACACACACACACACACTCACTGTGTACACTACAACGCTAGCCACACACACACACACACACACACACACACACACACTCACTGTGTACACTACAACACTAGCCACACACACACACACACACTCACTGTGTACACTACAACGCTAGCCACACACACAAACACACACACACACACACACTCACTGTGTACACTACAACGCTAGCCAGCCACACGCACGCACACACACGCACACACACTGTGTACACTACAACTCTAGCCAGACACACACACAAACACACACACACACCATGTACAGCACACATTTACCCATATTTCCACACACATGCTGTATTTATATTTATATTCTTTATATATTCATGTATCAATTTATTCATCTTTATATTTCATCATCAACTAATTTCTTTAAACCAGTTGTAAAAGTACATTGATTTTTCGATATTTTTTCGATGATGCTACAGTGACATAATACTAAATGAGGAACAACAGATTACACATGAGTGTACTTGACGACTTCTTGTAAAAGGAGTCAAGTGTCATGTGATTTTCTGCTGGGGATCTTATATTGCATCACGTCCTGCTGCTTTCACGCAAAATTTGCTTCTTTTTACTTATTTTTTTCCAGTAAAACCGCAGTCCCTTACCATACCTTTGGTCATATAACAAATAATGTTGAAACGTGTATTTTGAAAAACCAACATTGTGGATCTTAAGTTCTTTAGTGTGTTTCGTACATTTATTTGAAAAAAAATAAGGTCATGATAAGGTCATGATATTTCAAGAGGTTTCTCTTCGCATTGAGAGTTTGCGAAACAAGTCACTTTTAACGCTCACTCAATGCCAGGTTAACTTTGTAGAAAGGCCTGCGTGTTTCTTTTCCTGGAAATACACATGTTTTCAAACTAGGCCCTACATCTCCACCCCTGCTTTTGTCCTGTAATGGAAAATCCCTATATGGCCTATTCTGTATCATTAAATAGCATTGGTTGCCCTAATTGATCATGTATGGCGGGAGCTAAACAAGGAAGATGGCTCTGCTGGTTGTAGATGAGAGGAGTAGCGTGTCCTTTTACCATACCGTACCACTCCCAATTATGGTCGTACCATCTGTTACAGTTTTTACAACCTCACCGATGCACACATCTCCTTGTTTCGGAGCCATGGAACTCCCGATGTGAATATTCCTATTTTAACGCAGCGTTCCTATTGGGCGTTCTGCGGTATAAGAAACTCTGCAAAACGGCGTTCATGGCTCACTCTGCTAGAGAGGATACCTTAAATAACAGGGACGGTTCTTCACTGTACTGTGTGCGTGTTTGCATTTCGAAGCCTCATCCGTCCTAGATACAATATCTCATACGGAATTGCCACGACAGTCCCACCTCGCTCATAAGTCCAACTTCACCCGAGCGTGTTGTTCATTACTCACATTTGCCAGTTTCCGAGCGGACTAGCCACTTGCCGCCGGGGTTATCTTTGGCCCGAAGGATCTCCACGCTGTCCCCCTGGCGCACCGCTAGGTCCAGTTTCCCGCCCTGCCAGTCGTGCCGAACCCTGGCCATGTGCAGAACCTCCAGCGGTCCCTTCAGCTGGTGACGACGGAGATCCCAGGGTTAATGCATTCACTCTTAAACCTGGCCTATAGTAACATATTCCCCGTGCCTTATTAACCTATTTACAGATTCAGTTATACAGATATTATTGATGTACGGGGGCTTGTACTTTTACATACTGGAGCCAATACATTGTCTCACACACGTTATGAGTGTGAGAAAATGTATTGTGTTATGTGGGTCACTTAAATATTTAGCTTAACATTAGCTTCAGGATTACATCAAAGTCTCTTACAAAGCGACCCATTATATTTCACTTGCAACTAACCGTACAGTTATTTAAATGTTAATATCTCGAAAATACTTTTGACAAATTTGTCAAACCCCTGCATTACCTCAGTGTGCCCCATAGGGGGCACACACCTTCAGTTGAAGACCACTGATCTAAATCGTCACGGACAGGTGTGTGTGGTCTAGGCCGACAGACGTGTGTCAGAGCCCAAGTTACAGGATTCGGACCACCTACCTGAAACTTCTTCCTCAGCTCGTTCTCTCTCTTCTGTTGTTCTTTCCTGATCTTGTCCAGCTCCAGCTGCTTCTTCTGCTTCTTGGGGGGCTTTGATTCTGGAGGGGCCTGGGTCACCTCAGGCTCGGTCCTGTTGACCGTGAGTAGAGCAGAGGTCAGACTCAGTAGGACACTATCTTCAGCACTGCTGCTGTTTCTACAGGATCCCACAATGCTGAGGAAACATCAGGACAGCGGCGTGAGAGTCCAGTGGTGAGGGGGTTTGAACCCCAGCCAAAAGGCAGCGGTCTACCTGTCGGCATACCTGAGCAAGGTGAGCCTCCAGTCCCTGCTCTTTCATGTATCTGAATCTCTGGAAGTCCGATTGGTTAAAAGTGTCTGCTAAATGACTAAATGGTAGATAGTCAAATGTTTAGAAATATATCGATATACCACGGTAACTTTTCGGGAAAACCCTGTTTTCGGCTCAAATTCATTTCTCAAAGGCCATTGGAGCCAGCTTTCACAGAGTAATGAGACCGGGGTACTGTGCCCAACACACGCCACTCGACCTGGGTCTAATCTTAGGCTCCAGCCCTAACGATGTTATTAACACAATATATCTCACAAGTATTATGCAATAAATTGTGTTGATAACAGAATATATCTCACAGTTCTGTGATGCATTCTTGAGCTTGAGTGGGAATCGAACCTCTGACCCTGGCAGTGCTAATGGCGTGCTGAGAGGACCACAATTTGAGGGCCTCATCCTGAGCTAACCTTGACAGGGCTGCTTAGTGAACAGAGCAATGCTGATCAGAGCTAGACGTCAGGGCAGCAGATTCTCTGAGGTCTGGCCTGACATCTAGACTAGAATATAACATGAGCTTGCAGATTGGTCTGGTTCCCAGGCTAGCTGAGGTCCAGAGCACTGGACTCAATGAGCCATCCCAGAATAAAGTCTAGAGTCCTCTAGTGGATTTAAAACAGTCTGTGTCGGTTGGTCATTGGGACACACACTAAATAAATTACATTCATGTCAGAATTGAATCCTTCCTGGTGAACTGGGGAAAAACTGATTACACTTACTCATTAATAATTTCATACACCTCGCTGTCATCACTTTCCTGAGAAAAGGAAACAACAAAAGAAAGTCAGAGCGTACAAATGTTTATATTAAACCATAGCTATGGACCGATAATACTGATATGCTTCCTCACCCCGTCTATGTTCTGTGAACTGCCCTTGTCCCACGCACCTGTGAAATAACAACACACAGGACATGCGAGCATGTAGCTGTACACGGGTGAAATGGCTCTCATAATCATTTGGGTTAGAAAAGTGGGATCAAAAACGATTTACTGAAGTTATGACGTTATTATCTTTGAATTGTGTATTACTTCACCATTATGTGTTCAACAGAATAACTGAAAGAGAAGGAGATAAGTTTTACTGTTCATTTCCAAGGTGCCAACGTCATCATATGTGTCTGGGGTATCTTGTCTGTTAATGCTGTAGGACAAGAGAAAGAAAGGAAAAAACACACACACTCAATAATGTGGAATAAAACGGCTTAGATTTTGCCTGGCTCTAACTTACTACTTGCTACTGTGGTTGAATGCTAACTCAGGGGCCATAACTGCTTCAATACAATTTGACTAACTTGGATACTGCAGTTTCTTGACAAAGTGGTTTGGGGGGTAGGGCTACTCGAGGTAGACCGGGGGGTAGGATCATTCCAGAGGAAGGAGGATTTCTTCCAGCCATGGTTGGAGAACCTAGGAAATACACGGAAATCCAGAGTTACCGTTAAAGTTATGAATCATCTTCAAACCCATGCTTGTTACATCATCACGCGTACAATCCAGAATCATTACATAGGTATTGTAGGGTTGTTACACTGTTGTAACAATCTGGCTATTTCCAGAATGGCTTCCCTGTTATAACATTTAAACACTTTAAAGTTCACATTTTTCAGGTGTTTAATGTTAAAAAATAAACTTGCTATACAAAAGATGTTTACATGTTTATATATGTGTATATATATGTGTATATCTATACATATATATATATATATATATATATATATATATATTATCTATCTATATATATAATATATATACATACACACACACATATATATAATATATACTGCTCAAAAAAATAAAGGGAACACTTGGAGTTACATTGTGTTGTTTAAGTGTTCCCTTTATTTTTTTGAGCAGTATATATAGCCTATATAGATATCTAAATCTTTATATAGATATCTATATATATAGCTCAGATCATGACATGACTCTTGATCCCGCCAGCTCAGTTCCCTACTAACCATAACAACGTCCCCAACCATACTCGTGATAACGCCACAGCACTCCCACTGTCCCGTTCACACACATTTTAGCAGGCGCTTTTACCCAACGCGACTCACAAGGGAGGCAGAAAAACAAGCCAAGAATCGGAGGATACAATGCAACCGCTCCAAGTGCTCGAGGACCAAGCAAAACAAACATAAAACGAATCAGTCGATCAGAATAGCGCCGGATTTCGTCGCCGTGCCTACTGAGTTGAGTCTCCCGAGACACAGCGACCCTAGCTCCAGCCAAAAGCTTCGAAGCGACCCCTTTAACTGCGTCCCAAATGACGTGCTGTTGGACGGCGCCACGCGACCCCTCCGGCGGAAGCTGCTCACCGGCGTTCTTCTTGAGGCCCGGCTGCGCCGCCAGGGGCAGCGAGGGGCGCGGGCTCCTCAGGTAGGGCTCCAGGTTGACCTGCTGGGGCCGTCTGGGCTTCACGGGCCGCCGGCCCTCCGGTGGAAGGGGTCTCCGCAAGGGGGTCACCTCCGCGGCGGGCACCCGGCCGGCTGGTTGCTGGGGGGCCACCGGGGCCTGGGTAGGGGTGGGTGCAGCGCCGCGGTTCAGCAATAGGTTCTGCAGTAACCCCTCCGTCATCCTGACCCGGCCTGCGTCCAACACCGGGGGAGTGGCTTTGCCCGTCCTGGGGGAGAAGGTAGGCCGGGCGGGGGGTCTCGAGAAGCCCGCCCCCACCGGTGGCAGCTGCAGTCTGGGGGTGCTGGGGTGCCCCCGGGGCTCTGCCATGGGCATCCTGGGCGGCTCTCGGTGGTGGAAGGCGGACGCCCCCGGAGGCTGGGGAGGGACCATGGGCATGGGTTTGTGTCTAAGATGTCCGTTGGCTGGGATGATGGGGGGAGTCCCTGGCTGGGCCCAGGTCCTGGGTCCCGGGCTGGGGGGTTGAAGGGGTCCGCTGTCCTGGCGTGTGGAGGCGTCCACGGAGTCTGCCTGGCGGTTGAACTTGTTCAGCAGAGCCTTGACGTCGCCGCTCTCTGCCTGCGGACAACACACGGGGTGGTGGGGGGGGGAGCTGAAAACACGGCTGCTTGGAGGGCAGAGCATGTGAACCACGTTACGACAAAGAGCGATGCAAGGCGTCCTCTTTCTATTATATACGCTCAGAGAGAAACACACAGATCTTACACACACTTACAGGAAAACACAGACAGGAAAACGCAAACAGAAAGTCACGCACACACAGGTCACAGAGCGTGTTGCAGCAATGGTGCAGCCGGAGTTTCCTGAGTGGTTTAAACAATGACTTCATTACCTCAAATCACCAGGAGGTCGCCTAGAATTAAACAAACATATAAACCGAAAAACAATCTGCGCACGCTCCAACTGCGTTTCATCCTCACACTGACTATCTATTTAATAAAACGACAACGAAAAAACACATTAACCATGAGCCACACAAAGTTGACAAACCTTTGTTCGCCCTGTTTTCTTTCTTTCTGTTTGCATTTCTTTCTTTCTCTCTAGCTTTCCTTCTTTCTTTCTATCTTTTGTAGCCTCATTCCTTCATTCCTGTTTCTATCCTTCTTTCTTTCTTTCTACACTTATTTGGTTCGATGCCTTTCTCTGAGGCAGTGGCATAACAAAATGAGAGGACGAGGACGGGAGACTTCAGGAAGACATGGATCTACGGTTCTCGTTTTCTCAGTGATTTGATTTCAATTGCTGTTATTAAATGTCCCACACCGAGCAACCACAAGTGGAGCCTCTCCCTGAATTTAGGAACCATGAGTTTTCTTGGCTTCATATGAAAAATTGCCCACAAGTTATTGATTTAAGCAGGAAGTGATCAGTTATTTTAGAAACGCTTAAGGGGTTAACATTGCCACAGAGATGTGTGTGTGTGTGTGTGTGTGTGTGTGTGTGTGTGTGTGTGTGTGTGCGTGTGCGTGTGCGTGTGTGTGAGACACAATGGTGGGAATCACTGGTATGAATCTGACACTGACCCACTCTTAACAATGAAGAAATGAACAATAAAATAGTTCAGGCGGTGAGAAAGTGCTTCTTTTCACCTCAGCCAAACGGCTGAGGGTTCGATCCCCAGTGCCCTCACTCTACCTGTTGGCGTCCCTGAGCAACACACCTTACCCCTAGCTGCTCCGAAATAACATATCTCTAAAGTCCCTGTCAGTCCCTTTGGATAAAAGAGTCTGCCAAATGACTGTACAGAAGATAGGGTATAGCTGCTACAGGGGAACAACTACAGCTGGAATAAGTGTTCAGATGTGGAAGCACATAGGGGCCCTGTATAGATCCTGTGGCAAGCCAAAAGAAAGACAGCACATGTTAAACAATAATGTAGGAAGTGGGCCCAACCACACTCTATGTGTGTCTGTGGCAGCCTGTCTGTCTGTCTGTCTGTCTCACGCTCTCCACTAAGCACTTCACAGAGACCTCTGTGCGGGGTTGCCCATGGCAACATCCCCCCATGGTTACAGTTGGACCAATCGGCTGCATGCTCTGCATGTGCAACATAACGTAACCTTTTCGCTTTACTGGAACCATCACTCCTATTTGTATTTACAAAAAGCAATGTGCAATAGGCCTATTGTATATATTGACTCCACAAATGTCATGCAATATTTTTGTTATGGTGACTGCCCAAATGCAACGTCATATTTAATGTATCAACTCCAAAATACGATTTATTTGCTGTATTTACTTCACAAACATGACGCCCACAACATGGACTGACGCCAACGCTACACACCCTGCTCCTTCTCGTCAAAAGATGACCAGGATGTGCCAGGTGGATGGAACAGTCAGATCTACAACTTATTTTCAAACTTTCATCGTAGATGGAATAGACTTGAATAAGGAACACACTGTGCTGCGCATTTCAGTAGATTTGCACTACACTACAAATAGGTAAACGAAGGGAAACAAACAAACCGATGATAACAGCGCATTTTTTGGTTCCTTATTCACTACAGGTTACACAATTTACAAAAGTTTCCCCGCTGCTGCAAACACCCCCCCCCACACACACACACACACACACACACACACACACACACAACAAAAATCCCATGATTGAAGGCGAGAAGGTAGTTTTACTTTTTGATCCATCCGTTTGAAAAATCGACAACTATTAAAGTCTATAACTCAACAGCAGGACTACGGGTTAGGGTTAGAAGTTCGCCTCGGTAACGCTACATGAATGACATTGGCTTCTGGTTCAATTTCAGACCGTGGAAGCAGATCGGACACATCGGACATTTACTACAACTCTAATCCAACCCTTTAGATAGCATCAGTGAGGTACAAATGTTTTTTTTTTGGCGAACTGGTATGAATAAAAAAAGTTGTTAAATGATGAAGTAACAAACACAAAACAATTTCATCACTAAAACAATGTATTTCTTACCATGTTTGTCTCCATTGAGCAAATTTTCCCCTCGCTCGTTGACAGTTTAGTGCTTCATGTTCCTGTGTTGTGTGTGTGTGTGTGTGTAATACCAAGAGAGGCTGTGGTCTCTGCGAACATAATCTAGCTCTCTCCTTCTTCACCTCTGTGCAAATGAGGAAACAACGGAGTGTGGTTACAAAGGAAGAGATTTTCAATTTTATCACTTTTTATTAAAATTAGAAAAGTATTCAACGGTATGGGTTCAGGACACGTCCTCCTAAAAATGCACACTGAGAAGCCGAATTATATAAAATCATGTAACAAACAAGACATTACATCAAATATTTCTTCAAAGCCGTTTCTTACAACAAGATCATCACACTGAAAGATCACCCGGGACAGAAATTAAACCATTCCATTGCCATTGTTAATAAGGGGGTCCTTTTCACAGCAGAAACGGTTGTTGTGGATGGGCGGGGGTCCCAGGGCCTCCAGATGTGGGGGGCCCGGAAAACAGCTGTGCGGTGGTGGGGGGCACGCCGGGATACATTCCTTCCTTCTGTCCCCACGTGACCCGCGACGGCTGCTGCTGATGCTGTGGGAGACCATAGGGAGGGGCCCACGCTGGACCTTGCATGCTGCCTGATGGAGCCCAAGCTGCTGGGGCCCCCGTTTGGCTTGGCCAAGGGGCCGGGACACCTCCTCCTCCCCACGGAGGGGAAGTCGGAGGGGATAGGCTGGCGAAGGGCCCCGCTCGGCCCCAGGGGCCCATGGCGGTGGGGGATGAGTAAGGAGATCCTCCTACTGGTGAAACGGGGACGTTGGACAGGCCCTGAGCAGTGGAAAGCGGTTTCTCTGGTGATCCTGTGTGGTGGAAGGTTCAGCAGAGTCATCGTGCTGCTTTTGAACCGTCGAAATAAAGTTGCCTTTGGCATTTATAGGAAGTTTCCTTTGGCATTGAGCCCGTAACGTATAACATTGGGATAAAGTCGTTGAGCCATAATGTGATCATGCTCGTAGCCAGAATTGTTTTAGAGCCGCAAATAAAATTGGAAACTTAAATACAACTGTGTGGAAAATCTGCGGCTGAGAACTTCCCCGAGACGAGTGTGTGCTTGATTCACTTTAGACGTGTTACTTTGTGTCCACCGTGTGTGACATCTGGTGGTGCGTGCGCGAGCCGAGCACCCCCCCCCCCCCCCCCCCTCCACAAAACTGAACCCCCACAACTGAAGTCGCACCGTCAATCGCAACAACCCCCCCCCCCCCCCCACCCCCCCCCCCTATTTTTCAAACCCCGGCTACGGCCCTGAATGTGATATGAAATGATTGCACTTTCCCTGTCTAATACTAACAAAAAACACTACGTTAAATATAGTCACTACATTTTTGATTGTATGCGTTAGTTCTCAGCTTCACTTTTGAGTCACTTTGGATAAAAGCCCAGTCTGCTAAATGAATGTGGTGGATGCTTTTACCCAGGGCTTCATACAACAGCGGATACATACACTGAGCGCGTACATACTTAACATGGGTGCACCGGGATTCAAACCCCTAATCCGGCAATGTTAATGCCTTGCTCTACCAATGGAACTACAAAGGACCACAGAAAGGTTAGGATTGAAACAAGAAAGTTAAACACATGTATAATAAAACACACGGATTAGATATGACATATTTCCTGGAAGGTATTAAGGGAAGTTATAGCATTCCTAGCAGGAAATGTTAAAGCTTTGCATTCTAAAACCCTATGAAAAAAATGTATCTTGGGAATAGAGTTCATGCTCAGTGTGACAGAGACAAACTGTGAGAGAATGCAGAGTTATTTATGATGTTCTATAAACACAACCCATTCCACTTATGTGTATCTTATTAGACCATCCCACTTTTATCCTGTTTTATTGGCCATGCTATCGTGTTGCCCTGGTAACCCACAGCTAAAATATATTGATGGTGAAGTATGACTAATGATTATTAGCGCAATTAACTGGTACACCTATGGTCATCTCCACTATTAGTTAAACAATCTTTTGTTAACTATAGTTAAGGTCATAAACCCATTACTATTGATTCAATTTAGCTTGTGTTTATGAAGAGTTTTGTTGCTCAATGATGCCTACAGGTAGATTATGGTTTTGAACCCAGAACCTTCTGGCTGGAAGTTAAGCACCCTAACCACCAGCCTATCTTGTCAGCTTTTATATCCTTCTTAAAATGTGTATCAAAATTAAAGACGCTCTTGAATCGTTTGGAAATAAACCACAGTATGTACATCATCGTATTGTTTGTGTGTAACATGGATCACCTGGCTGAGAGCTAGCTGCATTGTGATTGGCTGTTGCTGGCTCGTCCAGTCTGATGGCAAATATGTCCGCCAACTCATTGCTAGGCAACACCTTGACAAGTGCAGAACAAAATCACAACATTCCAACCTTCATACATTCTATATTTAGAATCCAGGACTTAATGATAAAAACCCTTGTCAATTATGTAAATGTTTTATGCATAAGTAATCTCTGACCAAAAATCCACTGACCAACTCTAAGAGGTCCAAGAAAATCAGGTGGAGCGAAATGAAGATATTTCCATTGTAACATGAGGATGAGCAAATGTCAAGCATTTTTACGGTAAGACATCTTTTGGAAAACAAATTTTTTCAAGATTTGTCGGCCAAACACAACAATACTTCAAGAGGCCAACTGGATGATTCTTGTTTCTGATGTGACACCTTTCAGACTGCAGCACCAACAAAATGAGCATTAAAAAAAGTAGGCGCCATAGCTTACGGTTGCCGTTTCCTGTGTAATCTAAACTGTTTGAGTATCAGTCACACCCTAAGAACGGACCCACTTTTTTCATACAACACACACACACACACACACACACACACACACACATATCTATATATGTATATATATACTGGTATATGTACATTAATCACGATCATACCTCTGTTGCTGGTCCTGTTTTGGGGGTTTGTTGAGCCAAATCAGCTGGAACCTGGAATGAGAAAATGGGCTTGACAAAGGGACCCAATAGATAAATTCTGCATGAAATATTTTACTCAATTGCATTCTCTCTTCTTTTCTCTCTCTTTCTCAATCTCTCTCTCTCTCACTCTCACCTCTGCTAGAATGACATCACTCTCGTCCAGAAACAAAAGAGGCTTGTTCTTGCAAAAAGAATGTGTAATTTTTACTCGGTCAAAATTAATCATCTGCTATGAAAAAGGTTTTGTGGCACAACGCGTTTATCCCAGGGGGATTTACAAGAGAGTTTTACACAGCTAAAAGGATCCACATCTACAAAGGATTTTAAAGCAGGCTAGGCTAACGAAACCAGTCTGGGAGACATTTTGCGTTCAGACACTTTGAGTTCACTTCATGTATCCAGTGTGACGGAACATCCGTGTGTTGTTTCCTTTTAATAAGCCAAGCTTTGTTTTCTTCAGGTTGTTGTTATCTGGCCACCCCATCTGTTAACTGGTGTTATCTAGTGTGTTAACCTTTTCCCTCGGGGGGAACCGGTCACAAGGACCCCCTTATCCACACCAGAAAACCCCCTGTATGTCAACATTTCCCTCACACGATGTACGGACAAATGCATGGCGGGGAGGGGGTGGAACGGGGTTAAAAGGCTGTGGGAATCTGTATTCTGGGCTCACTCTGCTAGAGCGGAGACTGGCGTATGCATACATTAAAATAGGCGAATTCTCTACAACCATTGCATTTGGAAGTCTCATCTGCCCTAGACGCAACATCTCATAAAGAAATCGCCACGACACCCCACGTACATGAAGTCGGCCATGACGGACCGAAGCATGTGGGTTAGTTACCGTGTTGGCCGTCTTGATGTAGAACAGAGTGTAGGAGTGCAGGTGCTGGAAGACGTAGGCCAGAGCCCTGGGGTCGCTCTCGTCCCTCCTCAGAGAGCTGATCCTTCTGGCGTCGTGCTCGTACGTCACACACTGGAGGATTTACACCCACGGAGTTCAGCCAACGGCCTGACGCTGCACTTCTGCTGTTGCTTGCAGAGTTTGGTAACACGAGGAAGCAAGCCACAGCTACGCAATTTTTTTTTTTTAATGGTGTGCACCCACACATACATGTCTGGTGGAAATATTTTTTTTGTTGCATGAATACATTGGAAATACCTTATACTGTATGGGTAAATAATAAGCAAGTGTGTTTTATTTATAAGAGTTTACATGGATTTTAGGTAAAGCAAATTGATATCTAAATGTCTACAATTAAATATTAATTAAAGCTAGGGTAGGCAATTTTTTGGAGAAGCATTTATTGTCATATTTGTTGAAATTCTTTTAGCCTTCTGACCGCAATCATGAATTCAATTACTTGAAAAAAAGAAACTGTCGCAGGCCCGTAATTAGCCTGTCCAATCATTTAATTCAGCCCGAATGAAATGATTGGATGGCCTGCCTGACGGTCTACCTACATAACTGCACTCTGCCCGTGCACTCATTGTGCATGACCAGAGTCTTCCACAAGGCTAGGCAGAGCTATTGCTAAAGCTAGCCAGCTAGTCATGTGTTTTGGGGGAGCGTCGTTGTCAGGCCTGACAAGAGGGGAGGGATTTTTTCGGAAGGATAATTTCAAAATCTAGCTTACTCTGGCTGGTTTCTCCAAATTGCCTACCATAGCTCTAAATGTGATAAAATAAATGCATTACATTTAAAGGTGTTATTTTAGCTACATCTGGGATGTTTATTTCAACAAATGTATTCATATTCAAACCATACCATGTTTCTGATTAAATTAATGTATTCGAATTATTGTCAGAATAGCACCGGAATGTTAGCGTTAGCACTCACCCCCGTCTTTTCATCCACTATCTTCAGCCCCTTGCTGCAGACCCTCAGCCAGATCCTCTGCTTGTGCTTCCCATGGGTCCTGGAGGCCGCCTCCTGGCCCTTACACACACACACACGCACACACATGCACGCGCCCAGACACACACACAAAACATAAGACAAACAGCACATACACAAACATAGCACACACCGAACACACGTAAGAAAATACATACAAACATCACATACATACACACACACACACACACACACACACACACACACACACACACACACACACACACACACAAACATCCAAAGATACACCCAGAGAAATGAAACTGTGGTGACCAATGCCCTTCAAACCTTAAAGTTTCAGTTGTAAAACCATTACCCATTACAGACATGCTGACAACAGTACTATGGGAGTGATCATTATGAGATATTAAGGCCCCGTCCACACGGCAACGGAGGTTATGGGACCTGAAAACGGAGGCCCCAAGGTTTTTTGAAAACGCAGCCCTTACAGAGCCGCGTGGACAGGCGAAACCGTCGCTTTTTGAAAACGACGACGACACGCTGGAGTAAAAAGCCGTTTTACGCAGGCTTGTGGTTTCCCTGTTGTTTATTTTTATTTTTATATATTTGAGCCGAAAGGTTACACCGCCAACTACTGGCCTGGCATACTTACTACACCATTTTCACTCGTTGCGTTTCCGTGTGGACGAGGATAGTTCCTAAAACGTTATCGTGTGGATGCAGAACATTTTTGAAAACGCAACGGAAACACTTCGGCGTCGTGTATAAACATTTTCTTTTTCTACCAAATATCAACAAGATGGGAATAATGCCCATGGTACATAACTCTGCATCCAACTCTCCCAAAACAAATATTGTGTTGGACAGATAAGAGCCGTCTTGTTTCTCAACGATCAACTAAATCTCTTTTTTATGCGAATGCTTTCCATTCGGGTGAGGGAGATAGGGAGTTTTGTTTTGCTAGGGAGGTTTTTTCTTGGGGCCCCCCTGGAGGGAAACCCTTTGCGTCTTTCCTTCCTCGAACCACAGAAAAAAAAAACTATTCACATGCATTCATTATGTACATTTTCTTTATTTACTTATAAAGAAATAAACGCTAATGTCACTTGTTCAACACATGCACACTGAAAAGAAAAAAATATCGTATTTTTTATTCCGAACATAAAATATTATTTTGTTTTAACGGTTTTATTAACATTTTTCCTTCTTTCTACCGCCTTGGGCTGAGAACATGTAAGGGCAACAATCTGAATAAAGAAATGTGACTACCTTGAGTTTCATCATGGAGTCCAGACACATCTTGTCGCCCTGCGCCTGCACGACCTCGTCTGTCCCGATCAGCTTGGCCTTGTAGCGAACTCCGTCCCCGTGGAAACGGGCAGTTGGGTCGGCGACCACTGTGCTAGCGGCGGCTGCCCCTGGGAAGCGGGAAGATGGGGAGATGGGGGGGGGGGGGGGGGGGGTTGCTAACGTGAGAGCCAAATGGGACACGGACGAAACGGTCAGTCTATGTGTATGCGTCATGTGTGAATCCAAGCATGTGTCGCGACCTGTGTGAGAGAGTTAAGTTGTGTGTGCGTATGTGTACAAAATGTGTGTGCGTGTGTTTTTTCACACATGTTTACATTTCCTAATGTTTTAGTGTGTAAAATCTGTCTGTGTTGTCTTTGTCTTCTGAATATATGAAAGTGTGTAACTGTGTGTGTGTGTGTCTGAGTGACTTCTGTGTGGGTGTGTGTGTCTGAGTGTCTTCTGTGTGTGTGTGTGTGTCTGAGTGACTTCTGTGTGTGTGTGTGAGTGACTTCTGTGTGCGTGTGTGTGTCTGAGTGTCTTCTGTGTGCGTGTGTGTGTCTGAGTGTCTTCTGTGTGTGTGTGTGTGTGTCTGAGTGACTTCTGTGTGTGTGTGTGTGTGTGTGTGTGTCTGAGTGTGTGTGTCTGAGTGACTTCTGTGTGTGTGTGTGTGTGTGTGTCTGAGTGACTTCTCTGTGTGTGTGTGTGTCTGAGTGTGTGTGTCTGAGTGACTTCTGTGTGTGTGTGTGTCTGTGTGTGTGTGTCTGAGTGACTTCTTTGTGTGTGTGTGTGTGTGTGTGTGTGTGTCTGAGTGACTTCTGTGTGTGCGTGTGAGAACATTTCTGTTTGAGTGTGTGCTTGGCTGTAGGTAGCTGAGCTAGCATCTGTGAGACGCTACGCAGATCCGCTGACTTTCCTTTTCGTTGATCAATGTTTCACCTCACTAACTGGAAGCTAGCTTGTCAACAAGACAGCGCAAGTCGGCTCGACCCCCCGTGTGTGTTTGTGTGTATGTGTAAGCATGTGCGAGAAAGCATTTTAAAAACATCACTCAACTTGTGTAACACTTCAGTGAACCGCAGCTAACTTCTATAACATCCTGTTCATTTGACTGTTTCTGCGATAGCCTATAAACCTGCAACACTATTCACTATTCCTTTCGGCCCAGCTGCCTCTTGAAAGTGGGGGGCCAGCAGCTTTGGGACTGTTTTTATTGCTTTGGAGGTGAAATTCAAACCCAATTAAAGTTTTCCCCTCCCTTTAAAAAACGATCATTGCTCCTGATGGCTAATGGTTAACAAGTCACCCGAGTAAGTGGTGATTTTTTTTAGTTTTCCGTTTTTTATTTTTGAATGACTTCCTCTGTCCTCTAAACAAGTGGGTTGGGATACACATTGAATGCTTCTTAGATGTGTAAATAAATATCTGTCTGCTTCACAACAGTACTCGAAAGGCTGGAAGCACTGTAAAGGTTTGTCCAGTCAGGGGAATGCGCAAACGTACAAACAGACGGTAAAAAGTACAGCGTCTGCTCTGCAGCGAGGGCAAACTTTCCCATTTATCCGTAACCACTCACATTTCTTCAGACAACTTTTCATGATGACAAGTTGCAGGACGTACAGGAAATAACTGTACGCAGAGGATTCAAATAGAAAATAATTATTTGAGGAGTCAACATTTTCTTTTTGTTCACACTCGACATTATATTATAAACAATTAGATCAGATTAGATCAGATCAGATATTCAATTATATTTAATTGAAATATAAGATAATTTGTAATTAAAAAAATCTTTTCCAAAGAGGACAACCTCTGGCTCATTAAAAATGAATTAGTTTTATTAAGGAATATGTAGACTGCTTTACCACCATAATGCCTGCAAATTGTCATCGACATAGAAGCCATCATGGTGGCTATACTGCTTGAACCAATCCATGTAAAGCTGGAGTCTCTCGGCTGGGGCACCCTACTTCTCCTACTGGACTGCAGCCAGGTCTTGATGGGTGCTTGTCCTGGGCTGGGACAGCTAGCAGCTGTCTCCACCTCCGTCTCCCCGTCTGTCTTCATGGTGCTGGTGGTAAGGGGCGGTACTGCCCGACAGCGGCTTGTTTAGGAACCCTAATGGAAGACAGACAACGTGCCAGGCAAGGCACAGAGAGTCTCCGTTTACTTGTTTAAAACCAGCATGTAAATCATTGTGTCATTCTTCTTCAATCGGTTACGAATCTTCTGGAAAGAACCGGTGGACTGTATACAGAAATCCTCCTCACTGCAACTTCTGACTTCCAAACATAAGATTCAAATAAAGATTCAATGTAACAACTCAGGTCTTAGAAACATGAAGAACAAAAAACATTATTATTATGGAATGTACTCTAGCCATAATATATTTGGTAAAAGTCAGATAGCAGATAGGAAAAACGCTGCCATGCATCTTACCTGTTTAAGACTACACCAAGGTTTAACCCTGTCCCAGGCGTGACCGAAGAACTGTGATGCTTGTGTGAAACTACTCAGGGTCAATGGTCGACAGCAAGCTTCCCTCGTGATATAACAACATCCGCCGGGGGACAGGAATACATGCAAAGATTGCATATTTTGGATGAAGATCTGATAGATCAGAGAATGAGTTAGCTGATGCATTGTGCTTTTATTGTGAAAGAGGAGCATGAACTGAATCCGCTTTTACTTCTAAGATTAACAATCTGCCTGTTGTGCAAACAAATAATGTCTGTATTCACACACTTAGACACGTACACAAAATAGTATGTATGCTTCAACTGTTCCATTTAGTGGTAGGAAATCTCTGTGAATTCTTTTAAATGTTTTTGTCTTTTGAGTCTCTTCCATCCAGTAGACAAGATTTAAACAACTCTCGTAGTTGGCTCCCATTCTTACTCCCTGTACCTTTTTGACAAAAGGATCATCTGGTTGAAACAAATCAGGCAACTTGGGGAACCCCACTCCCTCCCAACCAGTCCCAAAAATATCTCAGAGAGAAAGGGTGCCGTGCGTTTGGTAGTCACAGGCTTCCCCACATACGAAATACAAAAAAACAAAGGAGCCATGTTGATTAAATAGGGCTTATATTCAAATCTTCTTTTAATGAAGTAACCTTAGGAGATGGATATTAAATAATACACTGCACTGAATATAGCTTTCCTTAAGACTATGAACGTTATCTTTTTTTAAAGTACACCAAAACCTTTTAGAATAGCTAATATCTTTTTATTTTTTTTCTAAGAAAGCGTCAGGGAAGGGTCACTGTTCTCATCAATGAAGACTTTAAAACGATTACTCCGAAAGCTTTCTCTGATTATATAGCTGTTTGACCTTTGGGACCGCGCATAGTTATACCGCAATATATAAACTTGAACCGGAATCTATCCTTCCCTTACATATGTCACGGACTTCCAGGGAACGCCGCAGTTGAGGCCGGAGGTAATTATTGCTCAGAGAGTTGGTCGCTGATTGGCTGAGACCCAACATGGGGATCAAGGGAAAAGCCTGAGTCATACCGGACTCAGATGGTCAAGTGCTTCCCACATCCGACTTCGACGAAAACCAGTAGCCAACAGACTTTATTTCGATGGCCATGTGGGTTTTTCTCCTTTACATAGAACACTGCACAGCGCATGTTTATATATTTCATACAGCACATAAGATGGGCCCTGGTAAAAGTGAAGGTGGGATTTTTTTTGAATACAGTTTTAACGGCATGACCACAAATGTTTGTTTTGCATGAGGAAGTAAGACGCATAAATGCAGTGCAAAGATTTGACTTCCTCATTTATTAGCGACACAGGGAAATATCACTATAATAAAATATTAAAAAATCTGGCAATCAGGAAGTGCTTCTTCTGAGTAACATGAGCGGAGTAACTGAGCTGCTTGGCCTGTAAAGTCATCCCAAAGGCTGACTAAGCCTGAGGTACATCCGTTAACATGTTTATTTCCCATGATTGCATCATAGTGGATGAGCACATACTTACTTTAAATCATTTTAAAACCCATGAGATAAGTGACTAATTTGGCACTCAATCGTCTAACTATAATTCGAGGAGTCTCAGCATGTACTTCAATTTTCTCCACAACCGTACATGTGATCGACTTCACACTTGGCAGGTGTATTGCTGAGGACCCAAGGAAGTGCCGTGTCTGGCGTGAAGTTGTTTGGATGAGCGGTTCCCGGTGGAAGCTGCAACAATCGGCCCATTCCGAACAGGCAACGTACAGGCCCGAAACGGGCACTGCCGATGGCGGGTGCATTACTGAGGACCCAAGGTGCAGTGTCGGGTGCAAAGTTGTTTGGATGAGCGGTGCAAGCAGTAATACTGGAGGCCAAACATTCTGGAGTAAGAATCCGAAATTGCTTTGCATAACTGACACCTTTGGCTGTAAGTGAACTGCAGCCTGCTTGAGCTCGCGCATTGAGAGCACTGGAGTGGGAGCGAGCACAGAATACACAGGTGACACTTTTACCCTTGCTTGTACTTACAGTATCCTGGGCACTTCCTTCACTTTCTTCCTTTTTCCCGGCAAAACCGTCCCGGTTCAAATATAATAGAACTCAGCCCGCAGGCTGTTCTACGCAGTCCGGGAAGGCCTCATTTTGTACGCTAAATTACAACCTGTTCATATATTGGGAATCTAAAGCGACGCGTGTAAAATCCTACACAGTCCTTATAAAAAACATATCACTTATAATATATAATAACGTTTACCTGCTTAAAAGTAAACAGACTGCATTTATATAGCAGTTACAAAGATAGGGCCTCTTCAAAAGCACGTCCCACTTCCATGTCTAACAACTCACAACCACAACCGTCGGCTTATTGCATGCAGCTATGGGTGTAGGTCCCTTGCTCAAGGACATTTGCTGTCACCAGGATAAGCTGAGGGATAGAACCCACAACCCTGCCCAAACAGCCAGCTCTGCCCACTACACCACTACACTGTCAAGTGTCAGGACGGGGAAAAAGGTCCAAACTCCCAAGTTCCTTGTGAAACGTGTGGGTCCCGCTCGGGCCTCCAGGGGGCGACGTGGCAGCGCTTGAGCAAAGTTCTTGTTCGACTGGGAAACGGGTCACAGGTTCAATTCCGACCGCGGCGAGTGTCCAACGGGGTCGGGAGCGCCGTCGAGCAGGAGCAGCTACGCTCCTCAGCGTGAAGCCTTCCGTTAACGACCTCCTGTGTAAATACCCCGTCCTGCTTAATGAACGCCCCAGAAACAGACCGGGCCGCCGTGTTTATCTGAGTCCGTAGAGGGGTATACAGAGGGCGCGTACACAAGCTGATGCGCACAGAGCAAAAAGGGACTGCCACGTTGTCTTCTCACACATCAGCGTTGGTTTTGGGGATATCTCTGTTCATATTTATATTTTTCAGGGCTGCTGTCAAACGCCCTTCTTTGGGAAGAGTCGGAGGGTGGTGAAAATTCATCTTGAAATGTGCGAGGTTTGGATTGAGTGTGTTGCACAAAGGCCTATCAACAGATGCTCGGTCACTATAAATAACAAGAGAATGTAAATACGCCAGTGTCCTGGGCAGAAAATGACATGCCCCCACCAGCCACACCGGTGGGGGCCAGCACCGATGACTAAAGCTGTTATGTGTCACCTCAACAGTATGATTAATTGAACAGACTGAACTGTGGGACATTTATAGCTTTACACTCAGTAGCAGGAGTGGGGCTTCAGGAACTCGAGCGAGATAGTGTGTGGGAAGATGCCCTCAAACTTCACCTCAATCTACACATTTTTCCCCCATTACGTCGCTCTCTCCCTCTGCTGTGACTTCCAGTTAAGGACTACGGCTCTTGGCCGTCCCTACGAGGGATCCAGTTTCTGCGATCGTTGAGGTTTCTTCCTCATCCCTCTGGGTTTTGGGGACCAGTGCAGCCTACTTGCATGTTGAGACTGGATATGTGATCAAGGGCCGTACAAATGAATGTGACTTGACTTTGCATAGCTTACAAGTAACACAGCGATTAAGATTGTTAATTTAAAACGCGCCCTCTCTAGAAGCGTCTGTTCTGGGCTACTGTAGAAAACATGGCATGGAAAGGGACCCCCTCCCTACATGTGGATGTAGAGGGCTCATGCCAAAGGAACGGTTCTTATCTTAATGGGATTATACACTGATGAAAACATTCTTATGATTATTATATTCCATTTCTGCTAGAGGCCACTCAATTCTACAGACTTCACTTTAACTGCTGAACAGTTGACCTTGAGACATGGCGCAAGCAGCAGAATCCTCCCGGCTCAGTTCCTGGAAATGGCAAAGCTAACTTCCTGTAGGGTCCAGATAACACATTTTCTCCCGACAATGTAAATGAGAAGTGGTGGGTGGGGGGCTACTTGTCCTGCCTCTTCTCTACTCCTCCTTCTCCACTCTCCTTCTTCTGGCATTTTGTATACTCGCTAATAAATGAGCCACTAAAACCTTCCCAAATCCGGAGGGATCTGATTTCATGAGACATCTATTATCGGGAAACCTGGCTGGACGCAAGATCTGCAGAAAAAATATCTGGGCTTAAAAAAAGAGAAAAGGTATATCGTAAAGATCACAAATCAGAAAACACTGAAGCATCTAGTATTCATAGTGCATGGGCAGAAATAGGGGCCGACATTTACTATACTTAAGCGGCCTTCTCATGTTTATGCTAGCTACAGATTCTCAACCAGGAAGAGGGTGAGGTGGAGGAGCGGGGTGGGGGGGCGGGGAGGGTACATAGGCATACCTCGGCAGAGGTGTCGCCATCGTCTTTTAAGGAGCCAAGCGGACAGGGACCTGCATGCCACGTCCTCGATGGCAACATGACTCATGACCACTGGGGTGCGTGGGGTGGGGGTGGGGTGGGGAGGAGCAGGGTGCCGGGGTCCCAATGAGACTAAGTGCTATGACGTCCTGTGTGTGTGTTTGTGTGCGTATAGTGTGTGCGTATAGTGTGTGCGTAAAGTGTGTCCCATCTCGCAACCATTTACAGTCATCTGTGTTTAGCACAAAGCGCTGGCGTTGTGTTTGTATCTTATTAAGTGTGGGGCGATGTGGCCTGGAAAGCAGCAGCCAGGACAGAGAAGATGGGTCAGGTCGTGTTGCTATGACCGTTATTCCGCATCCACAACATTCGACTAATGGATAGCTACTGGAGGGCAATGGTCTTCATCACGTTTAGCTCACGTCAACACATCAGTTGATCAGTAGCCTGCAGTTACCGCACACACACACACACACACACACACACACACACACACACACACACACACACACACACACACACACACACACACACACACACACACACACACACACACACACACACACACACACACTCCATGTAGAATAACCAACTGAAAGACAAGGTAAGTTCCAGATCATTTAAATTCTGATCCATAGTAGTAAGTAGAGTAGCCATTTCTCAACTGTAGTGAAACATAGAATAGAATATAGCTGGTTTCTCATCAGCAAGGGAAATTATTTGCCCGGTAAAAAAATAAATAAATCGAACTTTACGTCCCAGTTGGTCCATTCCGTACGCCATCTAGTGGAGAGCTCCGAGGGTGACAGCCGGGCACAGTAGCCTGCTCTGTGGGATTCCCATTACAGTCGCCTGCCAATGTACTGTCTAAATAAGAGTTGTGTGTGTGTGTGTGTGTGTGTGTGTGTGTGTGTGTGTGTGTGTGTGTGTGTGTGTGTGTGTGTGTGTGTGTGTGTGTGTGTTGTTTTATTAAAAGCCCTTTCTGCCGTCTGTATTCAGACAGATAACTCAACATCTGAGTGACGCATGCACTCGCTCAAGGGGCAAGAGGAGAGTGCATATCTCTCGCTCCCTGGAGTAGCTTGTCTTCCCTCTGCCGAGATGGCCACAACAGTCGCCAAACCATTGTAACATCGTCACAGTGCAGAAGACCATGTTGCGCTTTTGCAGAAAAGATTCCATGGTATTTATAGGTACTTTTTATTTCTGCATGCAATTTAGTACTGGAGATTCAGGAAACAACTGATGAGAGAACCACGCAGAATGGATGTGATGGGTGTATTTCTGAGCGAAAACACGAACCTTACCAACGGATTTATTCAAATCAACCGAACACAGACTTACCCATCAAAAGCGGATAGTAGTAAAGCGATTGCTTTGCCAGTTCTAATGTTCGTCGGTGGGGCGCTTGGAAATATAATTGCAATAGTAGTTCTGTCGATTTCCCGGCAGGAACGAAAATCGTCTGCTTTCTACACGTTGGTCTGCGGCTTGGCCGTCACGGATCTCCTCGGAACCTGCCTCGCCAGTCCGCTAACTATCGCCAACTACCTGGACGAACACATCCTCAAAGACGACCACCTGTGCGCCTTTCAGTCCTTCCTGTTGCTGTTCTTCGGCGTGGCGGGACTGAGCATCATATGCGCCATGTCCGCGGAGCGATTCATGGCGATCTGCTGCCCGTACACATATCGCAGATGGAGAGTGGGTCGACGCTTTGCGCAAACGTTTTTGTTCTCTATTTATGTTAGCAACATCGTTTTCTGTTGCCTTCCGATGATGGGTATGGCCAGGAGCGAGCTCCAGCCGTCGCTTACCTGGTGCTTCATTGAGTGGCGGAAGCAGGACCCTCTGCCAGCGGCGTATTCCTTCTTATACGGCACGGCTAGCCTGTTGCTCATATTAGCAACGATTGTTTTTAATGTCGCGGTTTGTGGAACTCTGTTGCTCATGCGCAAGAGGACTGTGCAGCGGCCCGTGACGAGGGCGAGCGTCCGTGAGCGGTGGGTCGCGCTCTCTTCAGCCGCCGAGACGCAGATGATCGCAGTGCTCGTGCTGACTTCGGCGGTGGTCCTCGCGTGCTCTGCACCATTAGTGGTAATGACACTTCTTTTTTTTTCATAACTTTAATAATACTATTTAACTTATATTTAATAATATAACTTTAATACTTAAAAAATATGTTTCGTCCACCACTCATACGGTCAACAGAGAGGAATGTGTGTGTAATTGCAGCCTATGTAGGACTATTGATGAAGAAGAGTAAACTCAACATGGCACAAGCCTAACTGAAAAAAAAACATGACTAGTACTTTAATAAACCTAGTCACGAACACAACGTTTTTATCTTCGTAGATGCTCTACAACTGTATAAATGGTTAGATATATTTTTTAATCGATTTTATAAGACACCAAATTTGTGTGATCAGGTGTGTTAAAGACCAACCCATTGTGCCTGGTTTGTTCCAGGCTCGGGTATTTGCCAACCAGATCATGCACCAAGACTATTACCAAGCGGACCTCACGGCTATCCGGATAGCCTCTGTGAATCCCATCCTGGACCCGTGGATATACATCCTGCTGAGAAGGTCTCTGTTCAAGAGGATATTAGGCTCGTCGAGGAGGGCCAGACAGTCGTATAGCAAACGAAACTCCCCTCCTTCGACGCAAGCGCTGTTTTACCCCTGCCCCGTCCCCGAGACGAGCAACAGCCACGTCTTGACGCAGCTCCTGTGCACCGCAAACGTCATCACACAGCTGCCGGCGTACATACCTTACGGCCCAGAGGCTCGGCAGCACACCGGTGGAAACAGTTAAAACCATTTCAACTTGAAATGGCTTCAATGGTTAAAAAAAAAAAAAGAGGGTCGAGTTCCGAGTCGAGAGCACGTCACTTTTTGGTGCACATTTAAGTCTCAGAATGTCAAGACAACAGACTATAAGGGTCTGTCAAGCCACAACAGACAGAGGATCGATTGTAGGCCTACATGCAGCCTGTGTATTCTTTGTTTGTTTTTTTAACCGTTTTACCTGAAATTTATATTATATTTATACTGTACAACATTGTGTAATAAACTGATTCGCTTTAAGTTGCGATTTTATATATTTACATCTCAATATGTGCCAGTGAACTCTTTGGTTAATTCTCTAAAAGCGGAGGGCAAGGTCATGCATTCAGACACCGGAGGCAAAACAACTAATTCCACAACCAATTATTCCACAACGCATTTATTCCTTTCTAACATTTAAAAATAGCATTTTACTTAACTTAAGGTGACAATAAAAGGTGCTCAGAGGCCAAGGTCAGAAATTAACTTTTGTCCCATGGGGAACATTTTTCTCCCCTTTTATAAACCTGTACATAAGCCAAGATAACGTAGTTAAATCAGTATACACTATCTCGTCATAAAACGTCTGCTAGAATCATTTAAAAGTTGGAACATCTACCCAGTAGCAATTTCCAGTATCCCCAGAGGAAGTTTCCATTCGTGCAAGTTATTAACATGACAAATTGATTAACACTGGCTTCCTTAACTGGGCCAGATTTACAGTCCCTGCATCTCAGTTTGTCTAGGGCCTTTTTGAAAATTAAAAAAGGGAGAACTTCTTTATACATTGATCATAAATTAATTTCTGACCCTAGTTGTGGCACATCTTTACAATAATTCTGCACCTCAACACCATAAATAAAAATCTATAAACATCGGTTCAGTAAAAATTCTGTCTTTTTCAAACACACAAAATAACAGAATTTTGTACAACTTTTACAGAGTAGCTTCTCACCATACTAGTGTATATTTACACTGCAAGTTTACAGATTTACAGCAAACCTCCGCCCCTGAAGAGATTGGTACTTTTGGCCTTTACATGCCTGTACACGCAGAGGTGAGGCATGATCCTCGTTGCATTTCCCCAACTTCCCCACCTCCCGTTGGAATTCATAAGGCCTCTGTCCTCTCGCTGCGTTCCGAGACGGCCTCTGTTTCTGTGGCAGGACATCACGCGAGGAACTGTTTTCAAGGGAACTGTCCAATGGCTGGACAATCCCCTCGATGACATTCGTCTTAAATCAACCCTTTTATCAATTTATTTATGAAAGACAATTTTTATCAAAGGCATTATTATTATTATTTTTACTCCTTTAACCTTGCTGGGGGACATGTAGTTCATTAAGAAATGTAGACGTTAAAAAAGGCAAGCAGATCCACCCCAGGGAAAAACAGACTGGCCAGACATATTAATTAACAAGATAGTTCAAATAAAACACGGTTACTATTGCTATAGTAGAATGGGGGTGGGTGGTGCTGTGTGTTCAGTTTGAGCGCTCAACCGATATACAACCAATGCAAAACTGACCTTTTGAACAATTCAACACCAGAGATTCAGGGTGACATTCATGTAAATAAAGAAACAAAAAACCAAAACAAATTAATCCACAACAGCTCTCAAGTGAATCTTTAACTCTCCCATTCTTTTTTTATTTTATTGTGATCTCTCAACTGATAACCGAAACAAAAGTTGTGCCATGTATATCATAAAGTATACTCCCAAGTAAATATAGATGCACAGACACCCCATCAGCAAAGCTAGGCGCTCGCTAGGTTCTACAAATGCTAATCATCACAAACCACCTTACCATGGCCCTGCTAATAACAAACGGGATCATAAAATCCTTCATTGTCCTCATTTGTAAAAGTAATAATACATTTCCTGTGCCTTGACATCAAGTTATTAAAATGTATGTCTAGTTCAGAGGATTGCTAGCTAGCCTGACTCCCTTGAAAAATAAAAATACAGATACAGTGTTGATTGCTAAACTCATCTTGCGTTGATTCACAAAGTGCAAATCTGGTGGTTAAAGGAATCTGTGATACGCACGTACAGATAATTCACTGCACCATAATCTGAACCCCAGAATAAAAACGTTGAATAAACAGATAATAAATTATTAAATCGAATTCTAATTAAAGTCCCAATATGTAACATTTCAACTAGCTCGTAGCTTGCCTGGACATCTGTAGTCAACACTGATCCATAGTGATTTCGATAATGTTATCAATAAAATTACCTCCTATAACTTTTATATTCTACAAACCAAAAATGCTGGCCAGCTTGTAGCTCTCTTTGTTTATAAGAATCTTACCATCAACCATAAGAAACCCCTCCCACTCACCCTATACCCCTCCCACTCACCCTATACCCCTCCCACTCACCCTAAACCCCTCCCACTCACCCTAAACCCCTCCCACTCACGCCACCCAGCCAGCCGAGCTACGCTAGGTCATGTCACACGGTTGCAGTCAGTTATAGTGGACAGAACACTGCTATAGTTTTCTTTATTCTGAAAGTCTCCAGTCTACCTGGCTTAATGTTACACATTGCAACTTTAATTATTCAAACAGGTTTGACGAGTTGATTTTAACATTGGCCCATCTAAGACAGCTCACAGTAGGTAGAAAATATGACGAAAAAATAATATATAAAAAAATAATATCTAGAAGGCCCTTACATATGGTCTGCAACATTATATATATAAATTTATCTTGCTTCATTTTGGCATTCACCCTTCTTCTCTGGTCCAAATGGTCTATGGCTACGAAAGCCAAAGCCATATTAACAGGACAAGTCACTGACCACGCGAGCCATGAGAAACAGTCTCAGTGTCAAGTTAAGTTAAGCAGAAAAGGTATGTAATGATTTTTAGACCACGGATCAATTTCCCAAAACCATTTATCCTATATGAACATCTGGAAATGTACTTTCCAAATAGATTTTTGGCACCTGAAGACAAGTCTTTTTGTATGTGTGTGTGTTAAGTTACAATAGATTTTGTTCCCAATATGGGTAGGATTTTATCCAATGAAAGTATCAGCCTCTTTTTGAGGAGTAGTGTGAATGTTAAGAAGAACAGAGAATTTGTGAGCGGTTCTGCTTTGTACACCTGCTTGCTGGGAAAGGGGAGGGGCCTGCGGTATAGCTCTGAACATTCCACTATACCTTGCCGACTTCTTAACCAGAATATTATCAGACAAGAGAGCTTTCGATGATGGTAGCCGTTATTAAAAAGAAATATATAAAAAGACTAAACATTTTTTCTTCATTGAAATATTTGGTTTGATCGTGCTAATATTACATTTCGCAAAGACAAATCATTGGAACGGGATTATCATTGAATTTGGGTTCTGATTAGCGGGACAAATTTGACCCCAATTAGAACGTTTTCCAACAAGCTAAAATATGAACATTGAATTATCCTTAGGTGCCTGCTAAAGGGAAATTAATAAAATAAAACATGGCGCTTGGTTCCTTATGAAAGTTCACAAAAATACCGTGGCTTGATTGACCAAGAAAAAACTGGATTCAGATGCAAGGTGTACACGCCCACTTGTGCATGCACATACACACACACACAGCAACGGTACAGTGCAATTTTCCATAACAAAGTCCAACCTTCCCGGTTGTTCCCAACCAAAAACCACCCCCATAACGTCACTGGGTACCAAAACTAAACCAATAAATAAAAACAAAAACAAATGATATGCGGGTAAACCGCTCAGAGACGTGACCAAGGAGGTGGATGTGTGGGACCGGTGAGGATACTGGCCTTTCTGATCTTACAACTACATCTCTCCCATCCCCCCCTCCCCCCCGCGTGATAGACCGCTGCCCTCCCCAAGCTGAATTCGCACACCCAGGGCTGTTGAAGCCTGGCCGTCGTTACACTAAGGTGGAGTGTGTGGTGTCTGGGGGGGGGTGTGTGTGTGTGTGTGGGGTGGGGGTGGGGGGACGGGGTTAGCTACATACAGTCAAGTCCACGGAGAGGCCCAGCGTTCTAGACCACGTATTGGTGGTTCGTCGTGTAGGCCTGCCGGCTGTACTGGAAGTGATCCGTCAGCACGTTGTTGCGGCTGTGCTGTGGCTCCGACCCGTGCGTGAAGGGCTGGGAGGCCCCGTTGGCCTGTATCCTCTCCAGCGGCGCCGGGGAGTCAAAGGTCACCAGGTCCTGCTTGCTGCTGGGCAGCAGCTTCTTCTCGTGGTTGGCGTCGTACTTTGCCTGTGGGGGGGGGGGGAGGGAGGACATACCGTGAGACGGGCGACAGGGAGGAAGAACCCGGGACAAGGCTCGGTTTACGACAAACACGCGTCAAGTGGATCTCCCACGCGCTGAGCTTTCAGCAAAGCGCCGGACGCAAGGTCGGGCCGCGGTAACGATGTACGGACAACGGCCTATATTATGTAGCGCTGGAAGCTCGCAGACGCTGACAGTTCTTAACCCCCCCCCCCCCCCTCCATGTTTGGATGATTTGAAACTGGTTGGGTTTCGGAATGTCAAACAAAGCGTCCTCAATTCTGATTGGACGCGACGTTCCGAGAGGTCGGCGTTAACCGAAAGTTGAAAGCCAGACACAGAACGGCTCTAGGGTTTGTTGACATTAGGAAGCACCACAGGTCTGAAGACCATCACCGGATAGAATATAAACCAAATGAAAACGCCTGAAGCACTGAAGAGTCCTAGTCATCTTATTGCTAGATTATTAGGGGAAATTGGAGTTTTTTTTACTCTCTCGATTCATCCCTGGGGGAACATACAATATTCAGTTACCAGTAACTGCTTTTGACCTAGAGTAAGGTCAACAACAACACAGCTGCAGAAATATGTGAAAATATACAAACAAATATATATATATATATAGCCAGCAAAGCAAATTCTTTTCTGGTTTGTTAAATGTTTACTTAATTAAATAAGATGATATGGATACACCATGTTCAATTACACAACTACAGTATGTGAACATGCATAAGTATATCAATACTTTATGTCCAAGTACACAAATACAAGTATAATACACCACAAGTATACAAATACAATATGTTTACTATGCAATACAGTATGTTTACAAATACAGTATGACCAAGTATACAATACAAAAACAGTATACAAAAACATAATGTATAAATATATGTACGCAGTATTTATAAGAATACACTATGTAAAAGTATACAAAAACATAATGTATACATAGGTGAACACAATAAAACAATAAAAAAACACAGTATGTAAAAGCTCTAACAGCCCAACCCCCTGTGTGTGTGTGTGTGTTTCTCGTGTGTCACCTTTGCGCCGCAGTGCCACCCAGTGGTCTGGAGGCTCACCTTGTTGTAGAGGAAGACGCCCACAATGGCCGTCATCATGCCCAGTATGTTGGTGGAGCTGACGGGGTTGCGCAGCATGAACAGGGAGATGCTGATCACCATGATCCTCTTGGTGGCGTTGGCCACGGCGTAGCTCAGCGGACTGACCAGGTTCAGCACGCTGAAGGCGATGACGTTCTGGGCGAAGTTGCAGAACCCGCTGACCAGCAGCAGGAGGAAGGTGCTGGTCCAGCCAGATGTGTCCGACTGATGGGGGGGGGGGGGGGGGGGGGGGGGACGACAGAGATGAGGGAGGTGTATGAGGTCATGGTTAGGACTGCCATCAACTCAGGGCTCTGTGATTTATCTCCTTAAACTAGATATGTGATCGCATGTTTAGGGAGGTTCTGGGTTCGAACCCCGATGCCCACATTCTACCTGTAGGCATGATGCCTGGCCGCCCATCTCAGCTCATCAATGACATGCATCTTCGCTTTGGACAAACTAATCTGCTAAATGCAGCGATCTGACGCAGAGAACTAAAGATGCGACCACCGGTATGAGTTCCAGTGTGTGCCGTGGTGTATGCCTGCAGAGAAGACCGAGCAAAGCCGTCTGGCTGCAGCACTCACTCTCTGTAGAGCCATCGTTTGGTCAGTATTGCGACACAATAGGCAAATTACAAAGTAGCCTGCCCTTAGCAGTAGCCTAACTGCAACGCAATTAAACTGGAGACGTTTTGAAGTGTACTCCGTTTCGCTCAACGCTAAAAGGCTGCGTGGCCAGTGGAGCTCCGGTGTGGGTGCAACGCACACAGACTGTACAGAAACACAGGACAACCTGAAATACGTGTACCTTGGTGGAAACTATCGCAGGCTTTATTTGAAAAAACGAAAAAAGAAAAGAAAAACGCTTGTAAAAAAAAAAAAGGAGTCGACGAGTTATTGTTGTGATTTGGACTGTGTATTCAATTAGAGCCCTCATCATTGAACCCCCACACTTGCTATGGTAACTAGTGATGCATCGGTCGACCAGCCATCAACCGGAAACAGACGTTGACGCTCGGTGACCAGCCGGTCAACTTGTGCTGATTACAGGAGCGGATCACGAATCAAAAACTCGGACAAATGATTCAAATCATTATGTTCAGTCACTGAGACAATTAATGCTTGTCCTGCATTCAACACAATTCCTATTTAAATTGCCCAGACAAATAAAAAGGTAGGCTACACTTAAACAGACATATAGCCCGTTTCATTGACCTTGGTTATAGGATAATAACCAGCCTGCATCTCACTGGAGAACGGGATTCCCCGTGTGTGGATTTTCTTTTAGGTTCATGCAAAAAAAAGTAGTCACACTCTTATTATTCACACATTCCTGTGTTAGTTGAACTTATAAGCGTGTCTATAACCTCATAGGTCATGGCTGCTCCCCGCTTCTGTCTGCTAGGATTGCCTTGAAACCTAGACTTTAAAACAGCCATGTGGCTGGAGGCCGAGCTCGTGAGGGAAGCCGTTGACAACGCTATTTTAATGGTCACGGATTTCCCACAGAGTAGGTGTGTCTATGTGAAACTGTGTAGGCTTCCTTTGCATACTGGTTATTCGTGTCGTTTAGTATTTAAATGTCGTTTTGGCTCAATTTATTTGTCCCAATGATGCTTTTATCAACTTGTTTTCCGTGTGTGCAAAACGCCTCAAATAAATCCAAATCAATAGTTAACGAATAACAGTGTCTGCACAAGTTTCATGGGCGAGAGTTGTGAAACTGAATGACATTTGTGTGCTTCTTTTAAACAGGGAAGTATATCTCCTGCCACAGCAGCGGGTCTTTTAACGTCTTTCTAAAAATCATAATTTTAACGCGTTATATTTCCATTAAGAAAGTCACCATGTGCAATGGGTGACTTGATTGACTACTTAAAAATCCTATCACACGAGGCCTGCAGCCTTTAAAGTGATAGCCCATAATAAGTAATAGGTTCACGCCACATCACAGGCCGGAAAAAGGAAAAATGCTGCCAATTCAATTGCCAGATCAAGTTTGCTAATTGAACAGTGAGCTCGTTAGGTTCTATTGATGTAAAGTTCATTCCTAGAATGACAATGAAAAGGACTTGAAAAGCCTAGAGGCTAAATTATACCAAAATAATTATGTATTCGGTTATTATAACAATTATCTCGATTATCCTCCATAATATTGTACCAGTTTTTATATTAGGGTCTGTGCGGCAGCGCTGAGTTTATAAACCTGGATGCCCCAGCTTTAAAGTAATTTCTGAAAGAACTCCGAAATTGGTATCGGAATCGACCCATTTGCTTGTAAAGAAAACGCGAATCGGAATCTGCCATGAAAAATCTAACAGTGATGACATACGTGCAACTGACCAGGTCGGCGTCCACAGAGTCCCCCCCCCCCCCCCCCCCCCGTCGTTGCTATGACAACCGGTGATGACGCAAGGACTAATTACCAGGTCGGCGTCCAGAGCCCCCGGTCCCCGTCGTTGCTATGACAACCGGCGATGACACCGAGGACTAATCACCAGGTCGTCGTCCACAGACAGACCCCCCGTCATTGCTATGACAACCGGCGATGACACCGAGGACTACTCACCAGGTCGGCGTCCACCAGGAAGGAGGAGAGGTCCACCAGCACCCAGGTGGGCACCATGAAGAACACGGCGTTGAAGCCCAGGATGTTGAGCAGCCGCAGGTGGTGGATCCGCGTGTCCCTCAGCACCTGAACCCCGAGACACTTCGTATCAATATCCATCTTTATATATTTATATTCACGTCGCGGTGTGTGGTTGACACCGACGGCGAGCAGTTAGGGTTAGGTGCCTTGCTCAGGGACACCTCGACACTCAGCTAGGAGGAGCCGGGGATCAAACTAGGAACCTTCCGGTTACAAGTCAAGCTCTACCCCCTGAGCTACTGCTGGCGTTTCATTCACCGATATTACATGTTATAGCTGTCCTTGTAGAGTTCATGTACCACATTTTATTTATTGACGTTACAAAACATTCTTACATGCACAATTTTCATACATTTGCCTCTTTTTTGCATTTCATTCTTGACTATTTTATTCTGTGTCTTCGATTATCATGAGCACAGCCATTGCAACAGCAACATTTTCAATTTTAATTCCCAATCAACAAGGAAATAAAAATCAGGCTTGTTTATACAGCACTTTTCGTCCAAGACAGCAATAAAGTGCTTCACAAGGGAACCTTCGATTCTCGTTGACTGTCCGTATTGTACAGAGACACTGACGTGTGTAAAAAGAAGAAGGAACCGTCGGTGATCAAATCTGGATGGAAATGATTAACTAGCTCTTTCCTCTTCTTACATTACTAAAGCGTAAAGGCTTTGATTTAAGGTGTACTTAAATCATTGTCTAAATTGGCATGTGTCAAACACAGCAATTTCGACTACAATAAGGTCACTGTGATTGGTGGGCTGACGAGACGCAATCATTCACTTGGTACTGTTGACAAATTGCAGGCAGCGACATATTTGGGGCTGGGTTGGGCTGGGCTGGGCTGGGCTGGGCTGGGCTGGGCTGGGCTGGGCTGGGCTGGGCTGGGCTCCCCCCCCCCCCCCCCCCCCCACCTTCCAACTAGTTTGCCAATGTGGCAATCGAAGCCCAATGTGGGGCTTTGATTCGGTAAAGCAAACCCGCCATTTTGTCTGTGCCAACACGCCACTTTGTATACCGTTTTAAGTCTACCTTAGGTATATCGGCACTATACTGGGAACGCTGGTATTCCCAGTGAGCCGACACAGCGCACACTTGTACGGAGCGGGTGCAGGTACAGGCACAACCTCCAGCAGACTAATTCATACTCGTACTAACACAGTGCTACCATAGTATCACAGTGCTACCATAGTATCACAGTGCTACCATAGTATCACAGTGCCACCATAGTATCACAGTGCTACCATAGTATCACAGTGCTACCATACTAACACAGTGCTACCATAGTATCACAGTGCTACCATAGTATCACAGTGCTACCATAGTATCACAGTACTAGCATAGTATCACAATACTAGCATAGTATCACAGTACTAGCATAGTATCACAGTGCTACCATAGTATCACAGTACTAGCATAGTATCACAGTGCTACCATAGTATCACAGTGCTACCATAGTATCACAGTGCTACCATAGTATCACAGTACTAGCATAGTATCACAGTACTAGCATAGTATCACAATACTAGCATAGTATCACAGTACTAGCATAGTCTCACAGTACTACCATAGTATCACAGTACTAGCATAGTATCACAGTACTAGCATAGTATCACAGTACTAGCATAGTATCACAATACTAGCATAGTATCACAGTACTAGCATAGTATCACAGTACTACCATAGTATCACAGTACTACCAGGCCTACCTTCTTGGAGAAGATGTTCTGCAGGGAGAAGCAGAGCGTTGCCGCCAGAGCGCTGATGAGACCCAGCATGTCGAAGGAGAGCTCCGTCGCGGTGGCCAGGAGCACCCCTCCGATGATGGGGATGAGGGAGACGTACACCTGAGAGGAGGAGGAAGTAGGACAGAGTTAGCACAGAGTTTGGCACGCGATACTTTATGATGCCGAAGGGCATTAGCTGGATTTTATCCGTTGTGCACCGCTTGACACTTGCAGCACAGCTCTTGACGTTGGCACTGCCGTATTTTACTGTATCCTATTCTGTTCTATTTTTATTTTTATTGATTGTCTGTTTACGGATGAGCTACCGGATGCCTCATTTTCCTTCGGGATCAATAAAGTATTTTTGAATTTGAACTTGTTAGCAGAGAAGCCAGCTGCAGAAAGGATGAGCTATGATTCCTGTTTGCTCAGGTAGGATAGACACACAGAGCTGAAGCAAACACACAGGTATATGCAAGTGGGTGCTTTACACATCCTGTTGTACCAGTGTACCTGGGGCCTAGTTTGCAAAATGTCAATACCTGGTCTGGGATTAATTAAGAACCATCTTAAATAAAATCTTCTTGGCTTACGTTAGAAAGCACCAGAGAAAATAGAATACATGTACAGCCCAAGAAATCAAATGCAATTTGTAGAAAAGCAAGTTGAACAACAACACCTGTGCCTATTGCATGGTTTGTTTTCCAAAATCACAATAAGCAGGGGAGCATCCATCCTCTATTCACTAGAAAAACAATTATTGGTATTGTCACTCTTTGGCATTTCAATGGGAATGCCAAGTACAAGAGAAACATGTAATTGAACTAGCACTAGTTTAAGAAACAGATACTCTGGGGACCGGCTTTTTCAGCTAAGATCACTAAAGAGAAAGGGCAAAAGCCAGTACAATCTTAACTGTACTAGCTAGACAACTTTTCTTTTGCTTTCAGGTTGATATTTTGTTTAATGGACACTGCCAAGGCTGAATTTCACACCCAGTAGCAATAGCTAAAGTGCTGGTCCCTGGGCTATGTTAGAATGTGAAAGAGGAGAAAATAAAAGTAGTAGTATTAGACAGGATAGCTTTAACCTAGTTTTCTGTCAGAGTGGTTGGAACTTAAACACGACAGCAAGGACATATTCAAGAGCATGCAGTCCAACGAAAGATAAGCACAGTTCCCGAAATATGAATATGAAAAATTACTATTGTTTTTTATCTCAACGCTACTCAAGGTAATAGGATGTATAACATTAGAACAAGACGCACTGACTCCGAGGCAGACACATTTAAGATGGCCTTAATACAGTGGCTCATCCAGCTGCAGCAACAGGCTGAGCCACTGATTAAGGCCATGCAGGCGTTCTGCCTGGACCACTCGTGGGTGCCCCAAGTGCTCCAGCCATGCACGTGTTCTGCCTGGACCACTCGTGGGTGCCCCAAGTGCTCCAGCCATGCAGGTGTTCTGCCTGGACCACTCATGGGTGCCCCAAGTGCTCCAGCCATGCACGTGTTCTGCCTGGTCTGATTCTGACCCGCGTCGGCACTACACAGCATTCCCTCTTTTCTGTCTTTTCCTATTTTTCCTTTTAAGATATATTGTTTTGCATTTTTATGCTTTATTCATGATAGTGAGATAGACAGGAAGGTATGGGTGAGAGCGAGGGGAGGACATGCAGCAAAGGACCACAGGCAGGAATCGAACCCGGGTCGCTGCCCTAAGGACTACGGCACCTCTTCACCTATAGCCTATTCGGATATACTGGAAGAAAAATTACTTGAAATACTGCAGCCCTTACTCAGTAGTACTCTGAAAGATAAAACCTTCTAGAAGGTTGTATGTATGCAAAGTATTACGCGCACACACAGCAAAGATATTCACTTTCCCTGCTTTTTAAACATTAAGAACAGGTACGATTCTATAATGGCATCCAACCAGTGAAGGCACAGCTTTATTTAATACCAACCTGTCTGTCTCTCGGCAGCACAAGAGGCCATTTCTTACAGTAGTAATAGGAGATGCAGCGCAGGCTGACATTATGCCACATCAACACCACTAAGCCACAAAAAAAAAAGAGAAGCTCTCAATAGAATCCCATTGAGTTGCACAAAAGGAGAGTGGTGGTGGTGGTGTTGACTCATGACCACTCACCTTTGTCGTTTGCTTCTCCTTCATGATAATTCTTGACAGCAGCACGACCCAAATTGGCATTGTGGCTTTGACTGCAGAAACAGAAGGAAAGGACGGCCGGTTAGGATTCATTTAATACAAGCTATTTTCAAGGCTAAAAGGGGGCAGGGTTATGAAACCTAGTAGTTGGCATTTTGTCAAGTACTGAACATGCTTTACCTGTAATGGCATTGCACTACATATTTGACGTGTCTATTTTTAACGTCATAGCACCACACACCTTTGTCAAACATGCCACTCTCATATCGACTACAGTCATTACATACTGCATTACTGTAGCGCGATTTCATAAGGTTTCTTCATTTTGTGGGGAATTGCAAACGTGTATCATTGCAAATAGCCTAAAAGGCAACGTTAACAACAACAAAAAACCACACACATTCTTAAAACAAATTGATAAAGTTACGGGGCCGCAGCGGTTCGCTTTGTTCATTTAGACTAATTAATTGGACCCCATGCAACACTGCGGAAAGTTTAAAAGCGCCCCCCCCCCCCCCCCTGCAACCCACTGAGATCATAGCGGCGCGCTCACGGTAGCTGGTCTAATGGAGTCACGAGCTCTCCAATTAGACTAATTGAAGCTGACCCAAATGTAAACTGTCCTTTTATAAACAATTAAGTTAAGGAAATGATATATTCATACACCTGGCTGCTGTTAAGAGTTAGGATTGCGTGTTGCCAAAGGAATCTATGCCAACCGTGATGCCAACTCAACTGACTAGCATTAGCGGGGTTAGCTGGCAGTATACACGGTCGGCACATACACTTTGGGTGCAGAGTGAAATGAAAGCAGACGCTACTTACCAGTGTGTGCATAGGAAACAGGTACTTTCCATATGCTGAAGTGGGCCGAAACAGAGGCAAAGTATTTCCCAAAAGCCAAGGGAATGATATACCAGCGGAAATATCTGCTCGGCAGGTCGATCTTCGGGACTCCCCATGCCCGTAACAACGGTGGAAGGAAGATGACGATTGAAAATATGTGAAACAGCGAGACCGTAACGGGATATGGGAATCCATTGAGGATGATCTTGTTCACTACGTTTCCCCCCGAACTCACTGTGTACCAGCACACGCACAGGAAAACTATCCGGACCCCTTCTTTAACTGGGGGACGCTCCACTGCAGCCATCTTCCACTTCGGCTTCTCAGGCTGTTGGGAAGATTGCGAAAGTGAGACGTGGAGCGCGGTGTACGTCACTTCCCCTCGTCGGTTACAGCACGGAAGTAATCTGGCTCAGGGTGCCATGGTTTTTTAGTGATACGGACACATGGTTAAATCTATGGTTCTTTACAATTAATACGTGTATCCCATGAACACAATTCAAATCTAAGCTAGATTTCGTTATCTATGGAAGTATATAATGTTTATTGCTAACAGGAAATGGTATGTTTATGATTTGAACCTAAGGGCCTGAATAAGACTATCCTCAAGAATTACTCTTTTAGGAATGAGGTATGCATGGTAGCATCATGTATATTCATTTCATATAATAAAAAAATAAGGATATCAATTTTAAGGGACAAGAAATTCATAATTTCAGCATTTTTTTATTAACACATAAACATGTCCACTGAAAAGGACTTAGTAGCAAATATGTTCTCTTGTATTCGATAGAACACAAAAGGCTGTTTCTGTACATTCACTAAGGCTCTGTTTTAGGGAAATCCCAGGTTTACATAAGGCAAACGATATTTAAAGGAATGGTATCAAGTACATTTTCCAGCATATTATTGTATTTCCATTTTCCTCACAGTACAAAATGCATTATTGTAACATCCCCTGGCATCCATTTTGAATTAATATTTTACAACTAAAATAGCCATCAAGAGGAAAATACTAAACAAAAAAGTGTTCACATTATAAAAATGTGTAATTGTTTGACAATTTCCCTGTGTAGGATAGGTTGGTGTTGGCATAAGAACAGTCTGGAATGTTGCCATCGCATAAGCTAATCAAGTCTATAATCAAAGAAATGTTTCATCCAAGCATCAATAGCTTTGTATTGGTACTAGGTAGCGAACAAGTATAAAATATTGAATTCATACGCGATGGCCACATTTTTGGTTGAAGCAGCACAGACCCTTCCAGCTGAGATTTGATCAGTTTGGTATTACGTCGATCAAACTGTAGTCACATACCCTGGAGACGACCACTTTGTTATTCCTTTGTAGAATTGTTGGGATCTGCATTCACATTTCAGGATCAACAGAAAACCAAAGAATGAAGCAGCAGTTGAAATGCTTTTATGTAACTTGACCGGGTATTACAGGACAACGTGGAGACAGGAGGAGGTAGTGTGTAATGATTTAAAAGTGGAAAAGTGGAAAATTAAAAGTATATCTGTCAGTTGTGAATGTTTCCCCAACATGAAAATGGTGCCCAACAATTCTATAAAATGTGTAATTACCTCATCTTCCGAATGTGTTCCAACTGAACGTATAACAACCTAGTTTTCCTAAGCAATACCAATGATGACCAGCTGGGGGGGAAGGGGAGTTATATTAGTATATTCTTATGGGTCTTGTGAACCAGATCTCTACAGTCATGTTAACCACCAACTCTTGAGCTAGAGGATTCTGCATAGCCTTACTTTAAGTCGTCAGCCTTACACAGGACTTCTAAAACTACCAACGATGGTGCAGCTTAAGCCATATCCCATCAACCTGTAGGTCGCTTCCCTCCAATGTGCAAAGGAGCAGGGAAGGGTTATGAAATGCGGTCAAGACATCCAAACCGTGCCCTCGTATTGGAGAAGCAATAAGGGCACCACTTACAGCTACTAGTCAGAACAAGGACCACCTAGGCTCCTAGTCCAAGCAGACGTACGGCAGTATATTCAGCCTGCTCTCGTCTCCGTGCGGGTCTAAAGAGATGCACTCCGTCCAATCGTACCAGTGTTTCTTGGTGTCATAGCAACCGTTCACCCCGGGCCAGTGCTTGGTGTGTAACCTATGGAGGTCCTCCGTCGTGACGTCTCGGCTGACGCCGGGCAAGTCTGTGACGGGATCCTCCGACGCCACCACGTGCGCCTGCCTCGCCTCTCTGGCGTGGCCCCCGTCCTCCTCCTGCTTCAAGTACTCGCTCATGAAGAAGTGGGCCCCGGGAGCGCGAGGGGCCCCCAATGTGGTGAGAACGCTGCTCTGCTGGCTGAGGTAGGACTGGATGATGTCGTTACTCGACAGCTCCTTCCAGTTGGTCTGCTGGAAGGGGCTGGGTTGCACGGGCGGGGGTGGGGGTGGGGGCGGGGGCGGGGGGGGCGCTTCAGCACAGATCACCTCTGGTCCGGTGCCGCCCCGGTTCTTCTTCTTATCCTCCTCCCCCCTCTCTGCCTCCTGGCCAGACTCCTTGCTGAAGCAGGATGTGATCTGGCCCGTGACAGGGTCAAAGGTCAACCTCCTGTCTTTTAACCGGACCGGCTTAGTTCCGTCATCGGGCCGCGACTGTCCGTCTAAATTCACGACATAATCCTTGGGCCTGTACTTCTTCCTCTTCTTCCTCCCTGGACCGCCGGCGCCCAAACAGCCCACCTCCAAACCGCTCACGTCCTTCCAGGTGGAGGAGGAGGAGGAGGAACTGAGGTTGTGCTGAGAACCGGGCGTGTTCGAGAGCCAGCTGCCCTGAGCGTCCGCATCCCCGGTCGTCCGGAAGTCGTTCGCGTGGGAGCGTTGAACGCAGACATTTAAAGGCTGTGGAGGGGGCAGCGTCAGCGAGGGCCCTGGTCCAGGGATCTCCACGGACAGAGGGATCCCACCGGCTGCTACGGTTGTTGTTGCTGCTGTTGTTGTTGTTGTTTTCGCCGCAGTCTGTTTAACACCACCAACACCGCTCTCCTGCTTTGGGGTACGGGGGCTGTGGGAGGACGAGCGGGGGCTCCTGGGCTGACACTGGCCCCCGGAGGAGGCCTGCTCCAGCCTGGCATGCTGCTGTAGCAATGAGGCTTTCAGCAGGCTGGAAACGCTGGGCGGAGCCCGGGTGCAGCCCAGAGAGGTGGGGTGCACATGATGGGGACGGGCATCTTTGACGGGGATCTTATTGAGCCCGTCAGCGTCCAGGTACTGGGCCGCCTCCTTGTCCGTCGGGGGCGGACGTGCATGAGAGTCCGAACCGTCTGCCAACATGTCGGAGCCCACGGCGGTTCCGTTTGATGGCAGAGGTGGCGGTTGTGTGTTTTGGGGTTTGTTGAAGGCAAGCGACTTGGCCATCTTTGCTGGCAACGGTGCTCCATCCTTCTGCTGCTGCTCATATCGGCGCTTTCGGTTACTCGGCTTGTCCACCTCCAGGGAGTTGTTGAAGTCGTTGTGGTTCTTCAGCTCTGGTGCCGGGCGACCCGACAGCAGAGTGGGTGGCGGTGGAGTGGAGAAGTCCGCCTTACTGAAGGTAGCTGCTCCGTTGGAAGACCCTGAGGTGGGAGGGAGGCCCGTGGACAGCCCATCGGTCTGCCCAGGCTCGATCAACTTCTGCCAGTTCAGAACCAGCTTTTTGGCCCGCTTGGCGAGCTCTTCATTCTTGGTCTTCCTACGGACGTCGTTGATCAGCTTGCCAAGACGGGTTTCCTTGAAAGACATCAACAATGAAATTGACAATCAATAAACTATAAGCGGATATGGCCTTACTAATTTACAGCAAAGAAATTCTTGTTGGCATTTCTCTTTTTTGTTAAATAACAGTGACCTACCTCCAGTGCCTCTTTTGTAATGGGATTTCTCTCCAAATATGAAATTACTTCCATAACAGCCACCATGTTGCATATCTGCTGAAAATACAAATTACATTATGTATACAACTGTAACATCTAGCTTTTAAAACACAGCATCATTACATTTTCATGCTAAGATTTGTTTTTAAATAAATTCCTATTAAAAGGGGGGGGGGGGGGTCCCTCTCTATTAAAAGGGGAGAAAATGCATTTGCATAGACTTTCAACTGTGCAGCTGTAGAACACACTGGTTTCACAAACGTTATGACAAGTTTAGACGGCATGCAAATGTCGGCCAAAGGGAAATACACAACTCCCAACATAATACATGATATGCATTAGTGTGTACATAATGTATATTTCAGTTAGAAGAGTCTGTATGTAACACATGACTCGTCCACCTTTGCAACGGGGAAGGTCGACCTTTCACAATAAGTTATTATTTGTTGCAAAAGCAACAAGGTTTGCACTCCTTTGACCAATTCCTATATAATAGACCAACTCCTTTGACATAACATTCAGTAACACGGGCGGTCATTGGAGGAACACCAGCGTGCATAACCATTCAACTGCAGGGATTGGCAGTTTATGCTAAAGTGTACGCGAGGAAAAAGTGCACAAGACAATTTTAGTCTTGCACAAGTTGACAGCTGTCTCGTCTAAATTATTACCCTCTGACTGAACTCGATCCTTCCCAAAGCAGTCTTAACATAAACATAAATAAAAAGGTGGAGGACAATTAGCAATTTATGACCCGCAAATACACTCAATCACTCAATGCGCTGATTAGCTACAGCTAGTTAGCCAGGTCGTGATTAGGTAGCCTACCGTGACATTACTTTTCTTACTTGTTGATGCTATTCTGTCAACCATTCCGATGTGACAAGGGGAAAATACGCCGTAGATTTCCAGTCCACTTAATACTCAGTACTTACATTACTTTGGCCATCGATGGCCTGGACCAGCCGGTCTCTCATGATCTGCAGGGTCGCCGTAGCTGCTGTCATGCCGGGCAGCGGGTCTAGACGACAGACTCTCCCCCCAAAACACACTCCGGCTATGGAGGTTGACGAGCCGACACTCACTCGCCTAACCAAAGCTGCACACAATGATAATAAGCACCATGTTTTATGGTGCTTATTACCCCACTGTGGACGTCAATGGCGCTTATTATTTGCGATTCCGCTGTTAAAAACTGAGTATCGTCTCTATGAGCTCGGCTACCCATGGACTGGTAGCCTTCAGTCTGGCCTCCTCCGCAGGCTTTTCTATGGCAGTCAGACAAAGCATGCCGGGAAAACGTACGTAACAACGGCTCGTCGGTGCGTGAGTGCGCACCATCAGGCAAGGCTCTGTTCGGGTTTGAAGCGCTCCTATAATAAAACATATATAGTTATATTATAGGGTGTTGAAGCATATCATATAAATGCCGAAGTGGAAGCAGACAAGAGTAAAAGGAAAGCGTAAAGTAAGTGGTGATATAATTTTTTATATATTGATATAATTAATATCTAATAAGGACTTTGATTCGTTTGCTGACCAGTTCTCGTTATCACATTGGCAAATTGTTACGTTTTATTTTAGATAGCAATGAGTAAGAGAATGGCTCGTTCTCAGTGTAAAACTTTATTATAAAAGAAAGTAATAACACATGACCATATGTTCCAGCAATGTCAATCCACATGCAGAGAAGTTTATTTTAAGTAATTGAGTTAACTTAAAGCAGTTTACGGTAAATGTGTCTGCTACTGCAGAACAGGTAAGATATACGGTAACATAGGGGAGTGAAAGAAAGAGAACAAGAGACTTTCCAAACACTTTGAGGACCTCATTTCAATTTCCGACATAAAAGGTCATTTTAATTGGTTTGTAGCCTGTAAAAACTAGTAAACAGGTATAGGAGAGTCGAACCCAATACAGATCACAATTAGCATACATTTGTCAATTGATTGTTTAGCCCCAAAAGTAATTTTGGAGCCGTAAAAGGAATTTGTCTGTTGCGGGGAACACACTACTTCACATCTGCTATAAGAGACAAATACCTACACCACACACCTAGCCAGGCCACATATAATTCCATATTCATAGCTGGAATAAAATCAAGGAAGTCCAAACATACCCAACATTGTATATGTCTGTCTCATGTAGAAGACCAAATACATATAGAGTAATTAAGTTTTGCACAATGCAGGTTACGAAGAGAAACAGAAGTAGTTACATTTAAAATGGTCTAAATGAAAACAGGGTCTTGAGTTGATCAGCGTGTTAGTGTTGCAGGATCCCAGGATCCCAGTCTCCAGGTGAACCCATCAGGAACCAAACAATCTGAAGAAGGAAGGAACAGGCACAATATCACTCAATGAAACCTGTGTCCAAAAATTTTGGGCGCGGAAGCCATATATTATGCAATAACAAACTTGTTTGGTCGGTTGCAACCATTTGTTTCAACTAGAGCCACACACCAAAATGGCTTAAGGCATACCTGTCAACATTGGGATTTGATAATACAGTGTGTGTGTGTATATATATATATATATATATATATATATATATATATATATATATATATATATATATATATATATATATATATATATATATATATATATATATATATATATTTATGCAGTCATTGTCGTGGCATGTTTCTGGACCTCTTGGGCGCGCTGCTGCTTGGCAGATTTGTCACGCTGGCTCACATCGCTTTTTCCTCTGTGTGAGGCACTAAAGTCGGTGTGGCATATTTAACAAAAAGGCATGGCTTTGACCAACGCTGCTCTTCGTTAAGTATGGGTACGCCTCCTCCCATTGGGGTAGAAATGTACACAAATCTTCGCCATCTTTGGCAGGTACTCCATCCCTCTCATGGTCCGGCCCCACCAAACGCGTGGTCTCGCGTTTGGCAACGCCTCCCATTCACTTTGTATTGGACGCGATGTCGCGTGGGGCAAGGGATTGTGGGAAGGCTCGCGTGCGTGCGTGCGGGCGGGGGATTGCTTTGCACTGAGGGGGCGGGACAACGACATTCGGTGAGTACCGAGTATACTGGCGGACCATACAGACTCGTGGTGAATTTAATTTCCTGGTTTTAAGCACTTCCATCGACAAAGTGGTAAACTCCCACAAGTAGCCACTAGAGAGGGTGCGGGGCGACGCGTTTGGTGGGGCCGAGCCGTCACCTCGATCCATTGTTGAGTCCTCCCGCGCTGCCGTTCTTCTTCTTCTTGTTTTATTGGCGGATGCCGTTTGACTGAATGACTTCTCGTCACTAGGCGTTACAGCTAGTGTTCTGCTTACTGCCACCTTCTTTACCGGAGGGGAAGTGCAAACACATCACCATGCCTACCGTCAAGGTTAACGCACTGGCGTTTTTATAAAAAAATGTATATAAGGAATGTTAAACATACGGGGGATTTACGGGAAAATATGTAAACAGAAGGACAGCGGGAGAGACGGGTAAAATCCGGGAGAATCCCGGGAAAAACGGGAAGGTTGACAGGTATGGCTTAAGGGGTGTGTGATTAGTTTGGGTAGAAGTTTATCAAACTAACTAGGTGGTTCCCTCCTCTGGTCAGTATGGTAGTAACTGTTATAGCATGAAGTGTACGATTCAATATGTCAGCCCTAGTCAAAAATAGTGACAAGGTAAGGTGAATACCTAACCTGGTCATCGTAACCTTAATAACGTTTATAATGCAATATGAGTCACTGCTAAACATTTTCCCAAACAGCATATAGAGCTTGAGATAGGTTGGCCTATAAGGTAAACAATACTCACACGACCATACAGAACATTATGAAGACGTTCCACAATGCAATGAAGACTCGGAAGTACCGCAGACTGAGCAGAAACTCTCTAATATTGTCGCCTGTAAAAAAAAAAAAACACACACACACACACACACACACACACACACACACACACACACACACACACACACACACACACACACACACGGCGTTTAAAGCAGTCCGTTTTTTTTAATATGCATTTACACAACACTTAAACATCTTTCTCAGTAACAAACGTTGGCCTACCCGTTTTCGGACCCCCGCCTTCATCCCCAAATCCTTGGGACTCCTTCCTCTTGCTGTAAAACAACGCATTAACCCATTAGTCGGACTCCACAGTGAAAATATAACGATCATGCCATTTCACAAACGGACGATCGAGCAATGTCAACAACATACGTATCATTGGTAGTACTCACAGTTTAAAATTCAACACTGCGCCTGCATTTATGAGTAGGGTCCTAAAAAACAAGGCAACACATTATTTGAGTCGTGTTGTATGACAAGCAAGCGTTACCTCGATAGATAATAATGGTGAGGTGGCAGCAGCAAGCTTTTGGTTGATAAAACCAAACCGATAAAACCAAACAGCACAACGAACGTTTAACACGGCCACACACCATGGACATTTGGCTTAAGAATATCGCTGCGTAAAAAAATTAATGTACTTATTTACCCGAATATCAACAGATCTCCGATCATCTTGTTCACATCGCAGAGAATCACAACATTCGCTTCCGCATACGCAACGTGAACCTGGCCAATAAGCAGGCGCTTCATAACCACAACCCGCACACAAAAAACACGTACAACGCAGGCGCACCGATAATAACAACACATTTAAACATAAATACAAAAAGAAAGAAATTCATACGTTAAAATAAATACTAATTCAACAAAAAATTAATTCGGTCTGACCGAATGGATTTTTTTATGGATTGCACCCATATTATACATTTTATTCATTGACACCTTACGTTTGGTGTTACACGTTTATACGTGTAAATCGGATCGAATCTTTTTCTTCAATGTCTTCTCTTGTATTTGGAAGACATCTAAATTAATTTCATTCTTAGCCTATTCTATTGTTGCAGACAGGCCTGACTCTATTGTTTTCATCACGGTGGTGTTTCAAGTAGTCTTGATATCGGGCCGGTGGGGTTCGTCCTACGCGTTGGAGATCATCTCGACTAATACCCACGACTAAGACATCGTTTCGCCTCGGGGATTTGACGCATCAAACGCATTTCGTTGTCAGACCTACGGCACGACGGCGAAATGTGACCGTATCTTAAAGCCGCTGCAACAACAGGCGTTAACGGCAGACGAAGCATACCGTGTGTAAGATACGCATCAAACGCAGTAGTAAGCGCGAATAACCAAGATGAACATTTACTTCAGCGGCATGGCTAATGATTTGACGTGCACTTAAACAGGGTGGGGGGGGGGGGCTATTCAGTAAGACCAGGGGGTGCAGAGCCATCCGGTGTGAGAAGAGGGGCACCGTGCAGATGCGGGGTATTAATAGGATGGCTTGAGTGGCAGCGCTTCTACTCGGGGAGACTGGGGCTTCGTGGCGAGTCGCCGAACAAGAAGGGAACACAATCACGAGTGCGCAGTTTTTATCCAATATATTCCACAGTAGCATTAAGTCGTTAGAAACATGGACGTGCTGGGAGTTCTCAATCTGGGCGACATTGCCCAGACTTTCTCTAAAATGGGGATGTTTCCAGTGTTTGACCTCGCTTATTACATCGTGTCCATACTTTACCTCAAGTATGAACCAGGTCAGTGGGTTTGAATTTCTTCCCCGTTTATTTGAATTGAGTGGTTGCTATTTTTTATTTTATTTTGACGAGATGATAGGCCTACTTTATTATTGAATAGCCTAAACATGCATAGGCTATTCAAATGTTACAGACGAAACAGTCGATAAATATGTTTTAAGTGTTATGCTACACGAGATAAAAGAACCGACTAAAGGTTTTTGAATGAAGTGCTCATCATACATCTCTAAACGGCAGAGGGAATGCATTAATCAGATAGGTCTACTAATACAATAATCTTGTCTTATTCCCCCAGGCCTATTTAGCCTACATCGTTTATCCTGGTTGCGCTGTTGCACCAACAACCTGACTCCTTTTCATTTTGATAAAACACCACAACAGTCAGCACAGTATAGCCTCAAACAATCCAGTGTCTTATGAGACGAATGTGAACTTTTCCAAGGATTCCATTCGTTTTTTTTATCACCAGAAGGGCTATGCAATCCGATAGAGGACTCGTGCATACCAGCAGCCCGTCAAGAAATAAATAGAACGGCCAGAAATAGATTGCATCGAAGTTCAGAAACTACGTCCGGTCTGACTCTCAAACTCGTACCTTACATCATGTCGACGTCGACGTGTGTAGGTGCTCGTAATGGACGGGGAGCAGCCATTGTAATGCCAGTGAAACAGATATAGCAAACACAAAATCAAGAGGTCATGGTCCCATGCATTCTGCGTATGAATCCTCATACCTATGTATTTCTATCACACTTGAAGGAATGTAATAATTATTTACAGTGTGGCTAATCTCTTGTGGCAGAAACAGTTGGACTATAGATTAAGCAGGTGGTCTTGACGCCAAGATTGAAAGATTATGTTTTTTCTTTAAAAAAAAGTGAATTGTATTACAATTTTAAACATAAAGTAATTAGAAAAACATGTGTTTTACAAATAAGTAAATTTCAATATGATTCCATATCTTTCCCTAAGGTCTGTACTTCCTGGTTCCCAAATAAGCTCAAAGGGGTGGCCATTTGTAGAGGCTGGGGGGCATGTGTTGGAGAGAGAGGGCAAAGATTAAGCCATGCCCAACAGTTGCAGAGCAGGGTGGGAATCGTGCAGCGTGTATTTATAGGGAGGCATTTGTTTAGATCGGGTTTCCCTTCCTTCGTACAGTGTTCTCAATGAGTGCACCACCACCGAACTGATACACACCTGTTGCTCTCTCTCTCTCTCTCTCTCTCTCTCTCTCTCTCTCTCTCTCTCTCTCTCTCTCTCTCTCTCTCTCTCTCTCTCTCTCTCTCTCTCTCTCTCTCTCTCTCTCTCTCTCTCTCTCTCATAAGGCAGGTGCACGCTTGTCTCTAAACCTTGTGCCGTATCCGGGATAGATAGAGAAATGAATGTGAGTCATAGAGACCATATGTAAATATTAGGATATGCTAATACTCTGCTCTGGAAGGGTGTGTTCCCTCAGGGGTTCACCTTCTGTTCCACTGACACAAAGCCAGCAAAAGCACACATCAACTCAGATAGACACACATGCACATGAACATACACGTGCTCATAAAGTGTATTTCCCTGCCGCTTCTTTACTAAGAAGACATGGATCGTAAATTCTTATTTTCTGTGTTCCATCTGTCACACCGGCTATCACATGTACACATCTTTTCTTTCAAACTAATAACTAAACTACAACGTTTTAAATGCCACTCCTTCCAAAGAAACCCACCTGTTCCAATGACGACCTCAAACGAAGGACATGCACTTCTCTAAGTCCATCCTTCTAATTCATTTCTCTCTACAGCTTTCTAGGGCCGTATCTTTTACAATACATCCCCGATCCACTCCGATCCATACGTTCCTCGTTTCCTTCAACATCTCGCTCCTCTGTATTTAGCATGGTCGCATGTCACTCAACCAAACCGTGTGTGTGTGTGTGTGCGTGCGTGCGTGTGTGCGCGCGTGTGTGTGCGTGCGTGCGTGTGTGTGTGCAGGGTCGGTGGAGGTGTCCCGCCGCAGCCCAGTGGCGTCCTGGCTGAGCGCCATGCTGTACTGCTTCGGCAGCTACATCCTGGCTGACGTGCTTCTGGGCGGCAGCCCCGTCGACTACTTCCAGTACAACAGCCACATCCTTCTGGCCTCCGCCGTCTGGTGAGAGCGCCGCCGTCTCCGTTGCCCGTGACGACGTGTCGGTGTTGCCCGTGGTGAACCTCCCCTTGGTGCTGACCCCCCCCCCCCCCCCCCCTTCCCCAGGAGGCTGGGAGGCAGGACGTTTCTGAGCTGGAACCCTAAAGTCCGCAGGCCAACCTGTAGGCCGGCCTTGAGCAAGATCCCCCAACCGCCTACCTGCTCCTGAAATGACATGCATTCAAGATTCACTCGAAGTCTCTCTGGATAAAAGCGAAATAACTAAAGAGTAGAGTATATCTATAAATGGCGACGCTAAGGCCTTCTTGCAGTCATTTGGATTTGGGGTTTCGGGGGTTTCCGCCTCATGCGGGATCTGAGGGCCTTAGATTAGGTTCAGGAGCAGCAGATAATGGAGACGTTGACAGAGCAGCTCTGAACTGGAAGCCATAGCTCAATGTGCACATTGAGATAGTGTTGATGGAACTTCAATGTAACTTATATTTCGTATTAGAATTGAGTTTAGTTTTAAGGGATGTAGTAGTACTCCGACTGGACTATTATATATATATATATATTTTATTTTTATTTTTATGTAGCAGCAAACAAACTGCTTGGTCGTTATCCAGTTCTACAGTGTAATATTTCTCATTCGATGAAGACATGACTCTCTTAGCTTCCCTTTACCACAGAAGCGAGATTTGTTTCCAAACAGCGTAATATATTACAGCATAAACTAAAATGCACTGACACTGACACACATTTCCCCGCTAAACACACCGTTTCTATCGCTGTGAAGCCACGAGACACCGGCCCAAGCCCTGCCTCTCTCCACGTCGCTCAGCCGATCACGCTCCTCCGTTTCTCTCCCTCTCCGCCTCCGCACCGCAGGTACCTCCTGTTCTACTGCCCGCTGAACCTCTTCTACAAGTGCGTGGCCTTCCTGCCCGTCAAGCTGGTGCTGGTGGCCCTGAAGGAGGTGGTCCGCACGCGCAAGATCGCCGCCGGAGTCCACCACGCCTTCCACGCCTACCACCACGGCTTCTTCATCATGATCATCGTCGGCTATGTCAAAGGTGACCCCCCCCCCCCCATCTTGTTGTGTAGCCGCTCTTGTGTTGCTGGCTAGGTCCTATGGCTAGAGTGGCTGTTTGACTCCAAGGCGAAAGGATCCGGGTTCGATACCTGTAGTCATCCTTGAGCAAGATGCCCTATCCCCTACCTGCACCGTAGCGACCTGCATCTGAAATCACCGTGAATCCCATTGGATAAAAGCATCTGCTAAATTACTAAATACTTCATCCTAGGTGCTGTTGATAGGTGCTATAGCTTGGTGCTATGGCTAGGTCTTGTAGCTAGTCTTATAACTAGGAGCTAGGGGTCCTGCAGCTGGGTCCTGTGGGTCTCCTTCCTGAGGGAAACAGCAGGTGGAGGTCTGTCTTGGTGGGGGTCCGGGAGGGGTTCGGTCCTCACCCAGAGTGTGTCTGTCCCGCAGGCTCGGGCGTCGCCCTCATCTCCAACTTTGAGCAGCTGCTGCGCGGCGTGTGGAGGCCCGAGACCAACGAGATCATGAACATGTCATTGTGAGCGTGCACAAATACACACCCACACACACCCGCAGCCACACACACACACACACACACACACACACACACACACACACACACACACACACACACAGATGCACACACACACACACACTCACACACACCCTCACTCACACACACCCTCACTCACACACACCCTCACTCACTCACACACACACGTTTTGTGCATGTTTCTATTTGTATGTGAGTGTATTTTTGTCTATCTTTATGTGTGTATGATTGTTTACATTCATATGAGATGAGTGTGTGTTTGTATTTGTGTATGAGCAGGTATGTGTGTGTAGAATGCATGCATGTACATATATCTGCGTCTACAAGGCTGTGAACCTGTTGATGTGTGGGAGACATTCATCAGGGCAGACTGCAGCAGTTTTTAGCTGCTGTGAAACTGGAGCACATGCTCGGCTTTCTGAAGGGGGATTGTCCAGGAAACACTGTTCCTTATATGGTTGTACTCTTAGACCAGAGCTGCTTAAGAGACATGCATGCATAGACGCACACACACACACACACACACACACACACACACACACACACACACTCACACTCACACTCACACTCACACTCACACACGATACACAATACTTCTTTCTGCAGGTCAGAGAGGCTCAGTGGCACAACCCCATGTCTAGTGTAGCAAATCTGATGCTGGTAAGTATTAGTGGCCAGATAGGTAAAGGTTATGGCAATGCTTTGCCCTGTGATTTTTCTTTGCTGCTTGCAGCTTCCTCGAGAACCGGTCATCCAAACAACTTCACACTCGACACGGCACTTCTTTGTGTCCTCAGCAACACACCCACCAAGTATGAAGTCGATCAGATGAATTCTTGCAGAGGAAAATCGAAGGACAGACATACAGAGACTATTCTAAATATAGTTACATAGTACTTATAAACAATTCGTTTAGAAGTTCCCTAACTCAACCAGCAGAGGGTGTCAAATGTTCAGTTTTTGTCTTTTCTATTTTTAACTGTGCACTTTTTAAGGTATTCTCTACTACTGTATATTTGAATTCAAATTGATAGTCTTAAATACAAGTCTGAAGTCCTCTAACAACGAGTAGTCATATAAATAAGTACAAATTAAAACAAAATGTTTTTAAATAAAAAACGAGCTAAGCGTCTACCTGGCTTTCTCCCCAGCCCCACCAAGGCCAGTCTGTACGGAGCGATCCTCTTCACTCTGCAGGAGACCCACTGGATCCCCGTCGCCAAGAGCACCCTCATCCTCCTCTTCACCCTGTTCATGATCACCTGCAAGGTGAGCCCTGGGTTGAGGCCGTAGTCGTGATTAAAGTTCCCGCTCACCTTGAGACTGGCTGGTCCGTCAAGGAAGAAAACATGAAATGGAGTAGAGAGAGCAGGAAGATACTCAGAAGCTTCATCTAAGCGTCATCTTACATCATTTCATGCAGAAATAGAATGGTTACATCTAAAAAATGTCTCATTAAAATACCTATGGATGATAATGGGCATTATGTTTGTCATATAACATAATCATACACTAGTAATTAACTGAGTGAAACAAGAACGCAGGTAAAGGCATTTGTATCCATTTTAACTCTGCTTTACTAGCCAGTAGAACAATGTATCAATTACAATTAACCGGTGCCGTAGAGCGCCACCTAATGCATTGGAATAACAAGGCATCCAATTTACACCATCAATTACATACATAACAATGGGTAATATGGGTAATAACCATTTTATTTGAGGTAAAATGTAAACGCATCTGCCTTGTTTAAATTCCAACTGAAACCAGTAGAGGCAGTGTTTTGGGGCCTTCATGTCTTAAACAGAGTAAAAACAACTCTGTGTCTCTGTGTCTCTGTGTCTCTGTGTCTCTGTGTCTCTGTGTCTCTGTGTCTCTGTGTCTCTGTGTCTCTCTGTTTCTCTGTCTCTCTGTCTCTCTCTCTGTCTCTCTGTCTCTCTGTTTCTCTCTCTGTCTCTCTCTCTCTCTGTCTCTCTCTGTCTCTCTGTCTCTCTGTCTCTCTCTCTCTCTCTCTCTCTCTGTCTCTCTGTCTCTCTCCCCCCTTCCCCCAGGTGGTGATGACCGCCCGCCACTCCCACGGCTCCCCCTTCTCCCTCGTCGAGTCCTGGGTGTGCCACCTGCTGTTCGGCTCCCCTCTGGGCGGCGCTGCGGACGACCACCACGGGGGGGCCGTGGCCCCCGCCGCCCCCTCCTCCCCCGCCAAGAGCAAGGAGGAGCTCAGCGAAGGCACCCGCAAGAGGAAGGTGAAGAAGGCGGAGTAGGCAGCACCACCTCGACAGTGCTTCGTACGGAGCTGGAAGGGGGGAGGGCGAGGGGGCGGGTGAGGGAGGGAGGAATACACCCCCCTTGCCAATCCCCCTCCCCCCCACCCCATTCATCCTTACATCCTTCTGTCCTTCCCTCCGTCCACAAACTACATCTGAACTTCCCTCGGTGGAAAAGGCGCGGTGGGGCTTTTTAACTCCCGCTAATGGAACGGGGGAGGTTTGATGTGAGCGCCGATTACATTTCAGCCAGATGGTGCTTTCTGCAGGGTTTTTCCTTTTTTTTTTTACATTGGGATGAGGACTCATGACCACATGTTTTTAACACTTCCGACATCGACTAAGCCGGCATCACCTCGAACTATCGATCGATTTACTGCATTTACAGATCATCTGTCAATACCTCCATCCGTCTTCAGTGAACCAGGATCTATCTGTATTTCTTAAATTCAGCGAACAGCTATTAACAGCTTCTACTACAGTCTACGCAAACCTTGTATCCTACTCTGAAAACTGTGACAAAGGAAAAGCACAATCTAATTCTTAATTAGACAACACAATGTGAATGAAACTTTGATGCTTTTGATGTGGAGATGAGAAAAATGACACACCTTTCTAATAAAGTCAAAACAAAAGTTGAATCTTTGTGGTCTGATCTTATTTGAGTAATCTTCACTGCATCTGGCTAGAGGGCTGCTGAACTTAATTAGCTAAGTTAGTCATTTCGCATTTAGAAGGTTTTAACCAAAGTGAGGATGAGAACAATCAAACAGCTATCGGAATGAGACAACAAGGTAAAGTCATTTTCTTTCTTACTCTTTCAGTAGTGAAAGTGTTTGCCAACAAAGCGCATTCATTCACAAATAACACCTGGCTGCTTAGCTTAATGCCCACACATGTACTGCAAGCGACCGGGAATCTGTACACCAGTACGACGAAGTGGACACACCCCTTTCATGACCTCACTCAAGCCTGGGGTTGAATCCGGGTCATGTGCTTGGAAAGCCAGGGACTCCCCTGGTCTACCGTTAACCCTTTGTAGCGGAGGTCATAAAGCATAGCTAGTGACCTCTAGAGAAGGCCGTGACACCTCACCTTCGACCTTACAGCTCACACAGCAGCTAAAGTGATCATGGAAAACCAAAGCAAACAGTCCCTCCTTTTGTGTGTGTGTGTGTGTGTGTGTGTGTGTGTGTGTGTGTGTGTGTGTGTGCACATGTGTGTGTGTGACTATATGCCAAAGTTTAAATTTTGAGTATTTATATCTATTAGATAGACATACATGCAGCCATAAATATGCAGCTAGACATACAGACAGACAGACAGAGAGAGCGCAATAGAGCGAGCGAGATAGAGAGTGAGAGAGCGACGCTTGGATGAAGGAAGAGATTAAGAGGATCTCATAGAGGTGTTTGTAGGTGCTCTGTGCTTAGTGTGGGTTGTGTATTGTGCATTTTGTATTGTGTGGTCAGTTTGTAGTGTGTACTGTGTACTGTGTGATCCATGTTTTTGTAGTGTGTAGTGCAGTGGGTTGTGTAGTGGAGGGGCTCTGGGTCTAGTGTTTTGTGTAGTGAAGTGTACGTTGGGTTGTGATGAAGTGTAGTGTATTGTGTAGTGAGTATAGTGTGTAGTGTAGGTGTTGTGTGTAGTGTGTAGTGTATTGTGAAGTGAGTATAGTGTAGGTGTTCTGTGTGTAGTGTGTTGTGGAGTGAATGTAGTGTGTGTAGTGTAGGTGTTCTGTGTGTAGTGAATGTAGTGTGTGTAGTGTAGGTGTTGTGTGTAGTGAATGTAGTGTGTGTAGTGTAGGTGTTCTGTGTGTAGTGAATGTAGTGTGTTGTGTTGGTGTTCTGTGTGTAGTGTGTTGTGTAGTGAATGTAGTGTGTTGAGTGCATAGTGTGGGTGTTGTGTGTAGTGTGTTGTGTAGTGTGTGCAGTGTAAGTGTTCTGTGTGTAGTGTGTTGTGTAGTGTGTGTAGTGTGGGTGTTCTGTGTGTAGTGTGTTGTATAGTGTGTGCAGTGTAGGTGTTCTGTGTGTAGTGTGTTGTGTAGTGTGTGTAGTGTAGGTGTTCCGTGTGTAGTGTGTTGTGTAGTGTGTGTAGTGTAGGTGTTCTGTGTGTAGTGTATTGTGTAGTGAGTGTAGTGTGTTGTGTAGTGTGTGTAGTGTGGGTGCTCTGTGTGTAGTGTGTTGTGTAGTGTGTGTAGTGTAGGTGTTCTGTGTGTAATGTATTGTGTAGTGAGTGTAGTGTGTAGTGTGGGTGCTCTGTGTGTAGTGTGTTGTGTAGTGTGTAGTGTAGGTGTTCTGTGTGTAGTGTATTGTGTAGTGAGTGTAGTGTGTAGTGTGGGTGCTCTGTGTGTAGTGTGTTGTGTAGTGTGTGTAGTGTAGGTGTTCTGTGTGTAGTGTATTGTGTAGTGAGTGTAGTGTGTAGTGTGTGGTGTAGTGTGGGTGCTCTGTACCACAGCCTCCTGGGTGCCTGAGCGGAATGCTACAAACATCTGCTGGTGACATTACTGGCAAACACCATACACACAAAACACACACACACAAATTAAGACACAAACTAAGACACACACACACCAGTTGACTTTCTTCCAAAGCAGAGTGTTCTGCTGTCTTTATTTCTGAAGACAGCTGCTTCCTTCAGACGGTAGCTGCAAAGTACTTTGGAACCAAACGGCCTTACAGAAATACGATATGATAAAAAAACTCAAGAAAAGTATTTGTCATGTCAAGTTGGTTTAAGCCGAATCTGCTAATTGACAGACAATAGTTAAAGACATATGCAGTAAGTAAAAGATTTGAAAAAGGTTGAATGGTTGGTAGATCAAATGAAGTTTCTCTCCGGTTAAAAGCAAGCAAGCAGGCAAGCAAGCAGGCAAGCAAGCAGGCAAGCAAGCAGGCAAGCAAGCAGGCAGGCAGGCAGGCAGGCAGGCAGGCAGGCAGGCAGGCAGGCAGGCAGGCAGGCAGGCAGGCAGGCAGGCAGGCAGGCAGGCAGGCAGGCAGGCAGGCAGGCAGGCAGGCAGGCAGGCAGGCAGGCAGGCAGGCAGGCAGGCAGGCAGGCAGGCAGGCAGGCAGGCAGGCAGGCAGGCAGGCAGGCAGGCAGGCAGGCAGGCAGGCAGGCAGGCAGGCAGGCAGGCAGGCAGGCAGGCAGGCAGGCAGGCAGGCAGGCAGGCAGGCAGGCAGGCAGGCAGGCAGGCAGGCAGGCAGGCAGGCAGGCAGGCAGGCAGGCAGGCAGGCAGGCAGGCAGGCAGGCAGGCAGGCAGGCAGGCAGGCAGGCAGGCAGGCAGGCAGGCAGGCAGGCAGGCAGGCAGGCACGCACGCACACACACACACACACACACACACACACACACACACACACACTTTTGTTCCTGATATGTCTAAAACTATAAACAGAAATGTCCCAAATTCCTGTATAAAGCATGTAACATTTCTTTTCACATTGTCATCCTAAGGGATTTGATATTAAAACTGCTTTATCAAGCATATTAGCCATCGAGTCTGACCTTTGCACTACCTGTCATGTTGGTGTGAGTGCGTACTATGATTTCACACGGTCCAGCAACACCACAAAATGAGGGGGCGACTCAAACCTCATAACCCCCCCCCCCCCACACCCTCTTGGTGGTACGCTCCAAGTTCCACGGAAGCCTTGAGGCTGGAAAAGAAGATGGAGGAGAGACCACGATGAAGGGGGGCTAGGGGGAAGATCTAAAGAGCAGGGCAGGAGAGGAGAGACATCAAACTTCTGCGGTGGTGGTGGGGTTCAAACCTGGAACACAATCTCTCGGTGCATGTGGGCGGGAACCAAGACCTCCACCAGATCTCCCCGTCAGCAGACACATCAGACGAGGAGGAGCAGAGAAGAAGAGAGGAGTGAGGAGATAGAGGCTCATCAGACGAGGAGGAGCAGAAGAGAGGAGCGAGGAGATAGAGGTTCATCAGACGAGGAGAAGCAGAGGAGAAGAAGAGAGGAGTGAGGAGATAGAGGCTCATCAGACGAGGAGAAGCAGAGGAGAAGAAGAGAGGAGCGAGGAGATAGAGGCTCGTCAGACGAGGAGGAGCAGAAGAGAGGAGCGAGGAGATCGAGGTTCATCAGACGAGGGGGAGCAGAAGAGAGGAGCGAGGAGATCGAGGATTCAGCCGAGCTCAGCCAGCACCCAGCGAGGACCAAAGTGGGAGCAGCGAGACGCTTCGTCTGGTGGTTCTGAGGGCCGTGTTCGGAGGAGGATGGCCATGCTGTGTGTGCTGCTGCTGGGCACGCTGCTCTGGGGGGGGTGCAGCGCCGTGGTGCAGAGAGGTGAGGCGAACCTGGAGTCTCTTTGGTCCCGTTGGGGCGCGGTCACCCCGGCCCGCGGGCGGCGGACGGGGATCGAGGGGCGTGGACTCCGGGGAAGTTGAAGAGATGGTTTATATTGCCGCCCTGCCCGGGACGGTGCGTCCACATGCGTTTCAGTTCAGGGAATAGTGAGACCTCGAGTTACCTGGGCAGGAAAGTCCTGCTTTTTGGTCAAACGTATAAGGGCAGAATTAATGGTTTCATTTATCTTTTATTAATTTAGTTACTGAATTGTATTCATTCATTTACTATGCAAGTAAAAAACAAAAAACAAAAAACGGAGACAATCATTTAATTGAGATAGCTACGTTACTCAAGAACACTAACATAAGGACTATGTCGGTTTATTTTGCTCATGCGTAAAATCGTGCGTTCTCCATTCATTCATTCATTACCCTATTTCCTCTAATAGATCAATAACATTTCTAGAATCACTTAGCGATTTACTAAGAAAAGCCTTCCAGGAAATCCAGAGGAGGCCTGATTCACTGCGTGTGAGCAATGCCCTGACAGGCTTGTATGTTTGGGCTAATCTGTGGAATCCATTTGGTAAACAGACGTGGTACTAATGGGAAGAACACACTTCCTCTCCAGTGGGCTCCAGGGGGCCACTATATGACTCCTCAGGGCCCCCGGCCGGGTCAATTAGAGCGAGCAGATGACACCAGGAGTCAGAACAACCTGGGATGAGAACCTTGTTGTGTAGCCCAGCTACAGCGGGTAGGAAGCTGGTACATTATCACGGGGAATGACTAGAAACTAAAAAATGTAGTACGGAAATACACACACATAGATATAAAAAACAACACACACACACACACACACACGATAGATTAGAAGTAAAGTTCAGGAAGAGAAACACCAACCGAGAATTTGGGATCACCTTGCGACGAGACGACATTTAGATTTAGTGCGTGAAAAACGAACCTTCCAGAAAACGGTCGCCCACCGGCTGAACCGGAAGTCTGCAGGACAGCGCTGGGGATCGGGATGAGTTTACCTTGGCCTCAGATGAAAAACTGCGGCAGATTATTTATTTAATGGCAAACCTTGACACCAGGAATGTCTCTGTTTGCACACATGGCCGCAGACTGTCCAGCATCCCACACACACATTCTGGTTCACTTTCTTTTCATTCCTTCTTCCTTTCTTTCCAGACATTTATACTTTAGTATAAATGTAGTAATGCAGTAATCTTGTAAATTGGAAAAAACTTGGAGGTATTGTTAGAGGTCTTAGTGTTTTTGTCTGTACTTTATTGTTTTTCTTTATTGATGAAAAGAATAATCCTAACCAAACTTTAACTCAACTAGCTTACCACTAGCTAAAAACTTGTTATCTAGGATAATTCATATTCTGCAATATTATTGTTTGATGTTTTCTATCATTGGTCAAGGAATCTAACGATGTTGATCTGGACCCTGTCCTATATTCACTGTTTAATTTTGATTGGTTCAGATGGAGAAATAATCAACCAGATCAAAGGGACCAACCTGGTCCTGGATGAGATCAGAGAACTTCTCAAACAGCAGGTGAACCAAGTTGACCATCACTTCATCACAAGTTTTCCTTTCATCCTTTACATTCACCGTTGACACCATGGAACATCCCTCAATGATGAAATCATTGTGTTTAAGAGCTGGAATTCCACTCTGGGGGTCTCTGGAGCCACTATCAAAACCCTAGCAGATCACAAATGATTGATGAATCGTTACATTCCCTTTTTTTCTTTTCCAGATCAGGGAGACAGTGTTCCTGAAGAACACAGTGATGGAGTGTGAGGCATGCGGTGAGTGAGCCAGCAGAGTCCTTAGCGAGAGGAACAGTGGCTCCAACCATTAGGAGGCTTAGCGCCTGGGAAATAAGGCTTGCATGGTTGCGTCCCAGGTTTAAATCTGACATGTGATCCATGCTCTGTTTCAACCCACGCTCCTCTCTGTCTCCACCGTTGCCGTCCATAAAGCCACAAAGGACCTTTGAAAGAAAACTAAATGGGATTTCCCCATCTGGGATGACTAAAGTACTATCTAACAATTTCCTTATCCTAATACAGTTTATGAATTATAAATCAACCATGCACCTGTAAGTTATACTTAAGCCGCCATAGTCACACCTCCACCTCTGACTTACGAACCAACACACACACACACACACACACACACACACACACACACACACACACACACACACACACACACACACACACACACACACACACACACACACACACACACACACACACACACACACGACATTTCTCCACCCGAGATGTAAGACGTTTCCGATTCGCATACCGCACATCGAAAGAGGAACTCACCTCCGCCATCCCCCTTCACCCCCCGCCAATGGTCTTCCTCCCCCAGGGATGGGAGGGCTGCAGCCACGCCCTTCCTGCGAGCCCAACCCCTGCCACCCGGGGGTGCAGTGTGTGGAGACCCCCCAAGGAGTGAAGTGTGGGCCCTGCCCCGACGGCATGGTGGGCAACGGGACCCACTGCACAGACGTGGATGAGGTGAGACCGCCAGAGACCCGAGTCTCCACACCCTTTGCTTATTGCTTGTAGGTCGTGGTCCTACACAGGGCCAATGGGGATTGGCTCCGGTTTTCCTCCTTTGAAAAGAGAGCCATTCAAGTTGGTGTACTCTGATCATGGTACTGCACGGTTCGTTTTGTTGATTTAGCAATGGTTTCGGTTCTAGGCAAAGTTATAAATGTTCATGTTAAGAGTAGGGTTTGAGGCCTTATAAGCTCATCATAAGCATGTGGGAAAGATGCTAAGAAGGTAGCCAGTTTTCAATGCTAATCAAACCCCATGAACATGCGGGCTGTTGCTGTAGCCTGTTGAGGCTAACCATAACTTAACCTCAAGATATGGGAAAGGAAGCACATAGAGACACCTTATTTTTGTGCTGTAGCTGAAATCAAGAAAAATAAACAGGTTCTTTTTTGTGATCTTAAGAATTGGCCCTTTTGATGCATTCCTTGGGGCCTTTTGTTGGGAGAATCCGAAAAACACGACCATAACGGCCCAGGTTGACCTTTGACCTGCCGCACTCCTCTAGGGACCAGGATCGTTTTGACCCTGTGCTTCCTGTCCGCAGTGCACGGTCACGCCGTGCCACATGGGCGTCCGCTGCGTCAACACGGCCCCTGGGTTCCGGTGCGGGGCGTGTCCTGCCGGCTACACGGGGCCCCAGGTCCAGGGGGCGGGGCTTGCTTACGCCACTGCCAACAAGCAGGTGAGCCTCACTGGAAGAAGCCCGCCACTGGGACTTCAGTTTACTCCAGCTCACTGACAATGACGATAAACGATTATTAACTGAGATGAAATATGTAAATAACAAATTAGGGGGGCAAGAAAGTGTAGCGGTAAGGGGGTTCGATTCCCAGGTGGAAAGGGACGGGGTTTGAACCCCCATGTCCGCAGCCAGCTGAAGACGTCCAACCCTGTCTGGCTGCTGTGGATCCTAAAGAAATCAGGAGCTGTCTGCTAAATGACTCATATTTATTATCTATAATTTATTATCTTAGATAAGGGATTTATTATCCTTACACAGGTGTTATTCTCTGTTCCTATCTGAAGGTGTGCAGGGACATTGACGAGTGTGAGAATCCCATGAGCGCTGGATGTGTGGAGAATTCAGTGTGCATGAACACACCCGTGAGTATCTCCCTACCAACTTAAAGACAACAGCAACCAAATGCTGGGAATAGAAACTCAGGAACCGCGCCGTTTCAGCTGAAAACATTATCACTGAACTGAACGACAGGGAAGAACCGCTGAGAGAGTGACTTTCTTCATGATACTGCACCCATTCTGATCCACACGTTTCTTTACAGTGAGGTGTCTGTCTGTCTGTCTGTCTGTCTGTCTGTCTGTCTGTCTGTCTGTCTGTTTGGGTGTTACCAGGGCTCCTACAGGTGTGGTCCCTGTATTAACGGTTACATTGGGGACCAGAAGAGAGGCTGCAGGCCGGAGAGGGCCTGTGGGAACGGCCAGCCCAACCCCTGCCACGCCAGCGCCGAGTGCATTGCGCTACGCGACGGCAAGATAGAATGTCAGGTAGAGGAACGACAGAAAGTTTGCTCTTATTTGGAAAAAAACAAAAGAAAAAAAACACTACTACTTATTTAACCCCCCAAATAATAATTACACTTATCGAAAATCGTTTCGGAACCATAGACAAGTCAGATGGTGGTTTTTAGGGGGAGGGTACAGTGTGCGACTTCTTTAAATGTTTCCCTACCGTCCGAGCAGTGTGGCGTGGGCTGGGCCGGTAACGGCTACCTCTGTGGACCAGACACCGACATCGACAGCTTCCCTGACGACAGGCTGGACTGTCCTGAGAGGAACTGTGCCAAGGTGAGACACCGTCCTCATGAGCCCGTCTGCCCCTAGAAACACGCCTGTGGCCTCCGCGGCCATGTTTCGGAGGAAACCAGGCAGGCGGACATCAATACAGATATCTAGCCCCGCAGCGAAGGAAGCAATATTGACTTCCTTTTGAAGTCTTTGACAAGACAGGTCTCTCGGTCTCGCCTTAGAAGCGATGTCCAAATTAAACCATCGGAATGGTCCAGAAGACGACGTGTATCTTGTTTCCCAGGACAACTGTCTGACGGTGCCCAACTCGGGCCAAGAAGACGCCGACCGCGACGGGATGGGAGACGCTTGCGATGAAGACGCCGACGGAGACGGAATCCTCAACACACAGGTTCAGAGTTCACCTCCTCTACTGTAGGCCGGTCTACCATTAAAATAACTTTCTGGGTCGTTTCCGGAGTCACACCAGCTAGTTTGGCGACCAGGTGGGTGCTGGTGACGTGCTTAGCTTCTTTTCCGTTTGTGGGAGTGTGTGTGGATGGGGGCTGGTTCAAGCAGCCTCACCTGGCCCGAGTCAGACTGACTGGACTCTGGGGCTGGGTGAGGCTGCACACCTGTTGCACATTGAGCAATCAGTGTGCACAGGTTAAACCAGCCACCACCACACACACACTCAGGGAGAGATATCCTGCATGGCAACATGGAGCACCGGGCCATGTGTCATTGTCTGCAAACTTCTACAATAAACCGGTTTATTGTTCATTGATTTCTCAATGCGCAACAGGTGTGCAGCCTCACCCAGCCCCAGAGTCCAATCAGTCTGACTCGGGCCAGGTGAGGTTGGTTAAACCAGCCATCCTCCACACACACTCCCACGCCGTTAAACATATTTCTACATTTGAATTGGTGATATGAACTTAAAGGGGCAGGATTGTGTACTGGTTAAGGTTTTCCACTCCCAGTTGAAATGTCTGTTCGATGTAGGTTTGATCCCCAATGTCCACTGCTTACCTGTATGCCTACCTGCTCCTTAACGATTTAGCCTCTTTGATTTCACCGTAAGTCACTTTGGATAAAAGCATCTTCTCAACATGTAAATAAACTCCTAGATTGAGCTTGCATTTCATCGAATGTCCTAAACTCCCCACGGGCCAAACACAGCGGCTCAATTCCAAACAAAACCGAACCAGTCCGATTAATCAATCCGATGACCCATGGCTTCTTCTTCCTCTGTGGGCTTCTTCCTGACAGGACAACTGCGTTCTGGTGCCCAACGTGGACCAGCGCAACATGGATGAAGACGACTTCGGCGACGCGTGCGATAACTGCCGCGCCGTCAAGAACAACGACCAGAAAGACACGGACGTGGACAAGTTTGGAGACGAATGCGACGAGGACATCGATGGAGATGGTTAGTACGATTGGTCCTTCCTCCTGTTTTGATTCATTATACTCACGACATATTTGTAATCATATTACATACACAAACACATATAAATATGTATATATGTATTTACACAGCCTAACTTTTTTTTTTTAAAGGCCAAATTAATGTAACATTAAAAACAGCCAATCATCAGCCTCTAGAGTACCATGAAGACACATCACCCTAATACAGAGTCCTAACAGTACTCTATATAGGAATGGTTCTCTATAGGAGCACTCAATATACAATGTGGCCAGTCCCTCTCCAACCCCACTGCCGTTGACCGCAGGGATCCTGAACCACAGAGACAACTGCAAGCGCGTTCCCAACGCCGACCAGATCGATCGGGACGGGGATAAAGTGGGCGACGCTTGCGACAGCTGCCCCTACGTCCCGAACCCCGACCAGGTACTAACATCGCCTCGCCAGAAGGAACCAAACACGAACCAAACGCACCCTCCTTCACACCAAGTCCTGTGGACACTGCACATGTTTACATTTAGTCATTTAACAACCTCATCTTTCCACTTTAGTTTGGATGTGTGAGTGTATTCACCGGAGCCTGCATTGTGAGGGGTTTAAGATCCATACACATTATGGAGAACGGCATTATGGGTATTACCACAGTTATTAACAGTGCGCTAACATTCCTCCCCAGCTGGATGTGGACAACGACCTCATTGGGGATCCCTGCGACACCAACAAAGACAGGTAGCCTACTGCTCACCCTGAGACACCTGGCTGAGCATTTATTAACAATTATATTCAGTCCTTTAGCAGACACTTTTATCCTGACTAACTTACAGGGGGGGGGGGGGGGGGGGGCGCTGAGAAACACTCTAAGCGTATTCTGAGTATTGGAGTCACTACATGAACTCTGATGCATGCTGGGTAGTCTAGTGGTTAGGGTGCTGGGCGCTCAGCCTAGCGGGACTGGGTGCGTTCCCCGGTGTTGGATATGATTGACCCCCACCCAAGGTTTCCTTTTCTTGTTCTTTCTCTCTGTCACGATATAATGTCCTGGAGATATCTGATCGGGCTTGGCTGAACTTGATGAATGAAAACGGGGAAAAAAAAGAAGCTAATATAAATATATCGATGAAAAAAATGATATAAAAGACGCAACAAATGTGACACTATAATGTCATTGACCCTTGACCTACCGTGGTGGTGGTTTCCCCAGCGATGGCGACGGTCACCAGGACTCGCGGGACAACTGTCCCGCGGTGATCAACAGCTCCCAGCTGGACACGGACAAGGACGGACAGGGGGACGAGTGTGACGACGACGACGACGACGACGGAGTCCCAGACCTCCTGCCCCCCGGCCCCGATAACTGCAGACTCATCGCCAACCCCCTGCAGGAGGACTCCGATGGTACCCATCCGTCTGTCTGTCTGTTGTCTGTCTGTTGTCTGTCTTACTGCGCAGTGTCTGTCTGTAAATTGTCTGTTTGGCTGCGTCTGTCTGTCTTGGTCTACCTGTCTGTCAGGTCTCTCTGTCTCTCTATCAGTCTGTCTGAGTGTGTCTGTCTGTCTGTTGTCTGTCTTACTGCGCAGTGTCTGTCTGTAAATTGTCTGTTTGGCTGCGTCTGTCTGTCTGTCTGTCTGTCTTTGCATATAAATGTCTGTTTGTGTATCTCTGTCGCTCGGTCTACCTGTCTGTCAGGTCTCTCTGTCTCTCTATCAGTCTGTCTGAGTGTGTCTGTCTGTATGTCCGTCCGTCCGTCCACCTATCTATCTATCTTTTTATCTATCCATCGGTCTGTCTATTTGTCTGTGTATCTGTCTGCCTGTCCATCTGTCTCTATATTTGTCTGTATCTGTCCGTCTGTCTTGGAGTGTGTGTGTGTGTGTTTGTCCTTCTGTCTGCCCGTCTGTCTCTCCATCTATCTGTCTAGCTATCTGTCTGTTGACCTTGCCACCAACCAGTCTATCTCCACGACCGTGTGTCTGTCTGTCTGTCTGTCTGTCTGTCTGTCCTGGTGCTGCCCTACCTGTGTGTCAGGTAATGGCGTGGGGAACGTGTGTGAGAAGGACTTCGACAACGACACCATCGTGGACACCATCGACGTGTGTCCGGAGAACGCAGAGGTGACGCAGACGGACTTCCGGGAGTACCAGACGGTGGTGCTGGACCCCGAGGGAGACGCCCAGATAGACCCCAACTGGGTGGTCCTCAACCAGGTGGGCATGAAACATGGGATACAAGAAGATGTACTTCCTTAATCCTAGATGGGAATTTCAAGTGTAACGTCATACAAGATCGAACAAATGTGAAACGTTTTCAGTGATGGTGGTAATCAGTAGACGGTGATCAGAAATGAAAAGAGATTAAGTAATAAATAAAAGTATGCAAAGAACGACAAGTTAAGTACTTTTTTTTTCTGTAAACCCTTAAAAGTAAAAAAACATCATGAATTTGTATTTAAAGAGTTATCTTCTGTCTATTGGTTATTATGGAATGCACTTGGAACCTTTCCTGAAAGTCAAATGGACAGCACCTGGTCTCTTTCACCAACATGAAACCCAACCCATTTCTCTTCCAGGGAAGAGAGATCGTCCAAACCATGAACAGTGACCCTGGACTGGCAGTTGGTGAGTCTAGGCGCTAGAGATTAACTGCTGTAAATGCATCCTAAAATACCCAGAGTGCATTGCAGGAAGGCACGTGTTGCCCCTTGAGGAATGCCTCCTCTAATCCGACCATTGATGGCGCCATGCTATTCACAGCCCGTGAGATTATCCAGAACTGATGAGCTCATTAATAATACATCTATATCAGGAGTGATATTAGTGTCGACTCTAAACAGATGGTTTGAGAATCAAACTATCGTCTTCTAGAGGTACCAGTGTCCCCCTTGCAACTCAAGATACCTGGGTTCGATTCCCGGCCCTGCATGGTCTGTGTGTACTTCTCATAATATCCCCGTATGTATTGGTAGGTTTGATATCACCTCTGCAGGTTCAGGCCAATTAGAGAGCCTCAGCTGGGAGGTGTGTGTAATCCTCCCAAGTAATTGGTGTCCCGTTTAAAATGTCAGCTCCTCTTGCGCCCACGATCAAAACACTTTGAAAGCAGACGGATCGATTTACACTTCATCCTGTTTACTCTGCTTGTGTAAAAATGTATAGTAAGAGCGTGTACACCTCACGGTGGGAATCCCTTTCTTTCTTTGCAAAGGCTACACGGCGTTCAGCGGCGTGGACTTTGAAGGGACGTTTCACGTGAACACCGTGACGGACGACGACTACGCAGGGTTCATCTTCGGCTACCAGGACAGCTCCAGCTTCTACGTGGTGATGTGGAAGCAGGTGGAGCAGATTTACTGGCAGGCCAACCCCTTCCGTGCCGTGGCTGAGCCGGGCATTCAGCTAAAGGTTGGTTTGCCGGCTTCACGTTGTTTGTTGCTATTTTGTCTTTCCAAGGACATTATGAAACGTCTGTGTGTTGGATAATCTTGAAAAGGCCATGGAGTGCTTTTTTTGGCTGTATACCTTGGTTTGTCGTTTATGGCAGAAACAATTTTTGGATGTAGAATCACCATTAGTGACACTTGAGAAATGCCTTTATGGCAGTTAAGAAAAGCCTTTGAGAAATAGCACATTTTTAGCAGTTGATACATACATTAAATTGAAGACATGCCTTGATGTTGTTGAAGATATGCCTTTAAAGACATTTCTGATGTGCCTTTAAAACATAATTTAACAAACTGGGACATTTGGCATATTTTCTTTGAGTCTTAGGTTTCACAAAGTAAATCCATAATCATCCATGGGCCTAACAGGGGCTGGAGAACAGGGTTATGACCAGGATAGTGGCCAAGATGAATGATTATTCATATATTTATTTATTCTATGCAGCTTGGAAAAAAATTTATTTTGGTATTTATAGAATATGATATAACTCTTTTACTCCAAACAACTGAACTATTTCAAATATGGAACTTGCCACCACTGGACCAATTTTGTTTTTAAACACATTTATAATTGCTAATACTCAAGAGGTTGGACATGGAGCCTAATGACCCTGTGACCTTATGACCAGGCTGTAAAGTCGACCACGGGACCAGGGGAGAATCTGAGGAACTCTCTGTGGCACACGGGAGACACCTCCGACCAGGTGAAGCTGCTGTGGAAAGACGCTCGCAACGTGGGCTGGAAGGACAAGACCTCATACCGCTGGTTCCTCCAGCACCGGCCTGCCGACGGATACATCAGGTACGGCTAGCTAGACAGTTACATCAGGTACGGCTAGCTAGACAGTTACATCAGGTACGGCTAGCTAGACGGATACACCAGGTAACGTTACGGCTAGCTAGACGGAAACATCTGGTAAGGCTAGCCGCTAGCTAGACGGATACATCAGGTACGGCTAGCTAGACGGATACATCAGGTACGGCTAGCTAGACGGATACATCCGGTAGGGCTAGCTGCTAGCTAGACGGATACATCCGGTACGGCTAGCTAGACGGATATAGAAGAGTAACCCGTTTCAGAATGCTCCTCCTGCTGTTCTGAAAGATTCAATCTTGTATACTTAGGGAATAGGCTTTTTAAAAATGTTTTCATGCTCTGGTTGGAAGCATTGAGATGTGGGGAAATCCATAAAAAGCTGCAATTGTTGTCCAGTTTACAACATTGATCAGCAGATGCTTTTATCCAAAAAGGTTTGGGCTCCATGCTCACATACCTGCTCATCAATGATCAGGTAGGGGAGTAGGCAGCTTGCTCAAGCATGCCTGCAGGTAAACGGCAGGTACATTGGGATTCAAACCCAGAACCTCACGACAGAGAGTCAAACAACCTAATCACTACTAGACTATCCTGCCCTGTCCATAGTCTGGATAAGATGGATGGATGGATGGAACAGTCACATCTTCCGGAAGATAACCATTATCTATCAATCTTTAATCGTCCGTTTGTGAGTCCGCCAATACGATCCATTCTCGATGTTTTGAACAGGGTGCGTTTCTTCGAGGGAACGCAGATGGTTGCGGACACGGGCATCATCATCGACACGACCATGAGAGGGGGGCGACTGGGGGTCTTCTGCTTCTCCCAGGAGAACATCATCTGGGCCAACCTCCGATACCGCTGCAACGGTACGTCCTTAGAGGAGAGTAGTAGTCGTAGTAGTAGAAGATACCATAAGATAGTACTAAAGAAGACACAGAGATCTAACTTCATGGAATGCATTGGTTTGAGTTTTAAGTAATGGTCGTTTCTTATTGGATTAGATAGTGTACATTGAACATTGCACATCCCCAATTGGCATTTTATAATGATGTCATAGTGTTTCAGGAGGTATTACTCCTTTTAAATTGGCACCAATTGGAGCCGATGGCAAACTGCAATGACACACATTGACACCGCCGATGAAACATTTGAATTTGATCATCTAACTTGGTATTGAAGGATAACCTTGGTTTTGTTTGGCTTTGACTGCCTCCAGATACACTTCCTGAGGACTTCGAATCATACAGAGGCCAGCAGGTTCGGGTGGTTTCCTAGGCAACAGCGGAACAGAGATGGAGGCCAGGGAATTCTGGGAACCTTATATCACCAAAAATAAGAATTACAGAGAATTCCAAAGATTTAATTAATTCTTTAGAATTTGTAAATTCAGAATAAGTACGTTGTGGCTGGAGAATAAATATAATTGTGAATCCTGTATTTTCGTATTTTTTACATTAACGCAATTCTATGCTAATGTCGAACTTTTGACGTTCCACGTGTTTTATTTTTATTTTTAAGTCTTGATTGATATTGCCAAAAAATTTATTGAAATGTGCATCTTTCACCTTTAGCTTTTCCTGGTCAGGAGAATTTGGAAGATGCAAGAGTTGCAGATGAATAATAAATAATGTATTTGGTAATCCTTTGGTGTATTTCTTGAGTCAGTATTTTGTGTTTATTGTGTGACCTTTATCAATGCACAAATGTGATTATTTTACAATGTAGCTATAAGTGCAAATAATGAAAAAAGTGAAAAGCTTGTAGACGCTTTTGCTGCTTAATTTACCGGGGTTTGAATTGGATTTAAAGATCAAAAATTTCAATATACTGCAAAATAATTATAATTTCATAACAATGCAGAAATGGGCTTAAAAACATCTGAAAGATATTCTAGTCATTGTGCATTTCCGGCACAACGTGATAAAAAATGACACTGGACATTTTGAATCGCTATAGTCTATATTCTGAGTATGTACAGAGAAAAAGTCTGTCCACATTCAATTGTGTTGACATTTTCTTTTATATAATAAACAAATAGTTCACATGAGGAGATTCACACGGCAACAAATAAATACTACAGAACTTGTACTAGGACTAACTGGACAACAGTGATATGCTAGCCGCACTAGAAGCTTAAAGTTGACTTTAAAACAGAACTGGTTTGCCTGGGCCGTATACATGTTTCAATGGATTGCAGACGTTAAGAAAAAAAACCTGTCATTAAAGGGACATATCCAGATTACAAACCCTTGAAACGACAAGCTGCACAACATAAAAACCCACAACTTCCCGTTACCAAACATTAGGAACACACCTCATCTTTTTTTTCCTTTCTTCTTTTAAGTATGGCACTTAACCACGTAGTGTGTCCATCCTGGGACAAATATTGATACCCTTTGCAATTTCAACGTGATTTAAGCGGGACACGTTTAAAAACCAGGATCTTGTGTTGAGAAAAGAAAAACACGTCAGAAACTACAGAGGTACAGTGAACAGTATTTTTAAAAAGCAAATAAGCGCTCTTATAGTCCTGGACCTAAAATACCTTTACATGAACCGTCCCTTCGATGCATTTACACAGCACAGCCAAATTGAATAAGTGATTGTGAACAGCATACAATTTGTGACTACTTCCTTTACAGTACTCTGGGGAGTGGCAGTTTCTAGTTTTTAAATCTTTAAGTTTTCAATCTTTGCGAGACTAAGAACTTTGTCGCAGAGCAACAATCACTTCCTCGGTGAATGTCAACAGTCTAGTCGACCTGGGCTGGATTCCAATTCTTTTTCCTAATGCTCAAGCTCAGGCTCATAAAGGAGCCATATGGAATTAGGACAGATTGGAGAGCTGAGCTGCCTCAACGTCATTAGGCAACGTCGACTGTCGCTCTGACCAATCACAACCTTCAGACTTCGAAGGCAATCACATTTGCTATATGTGGCCATACAGCAGCGTGATATGTAAATGTATGATTACGTAGTCGAAGAATCGCTAAAACACTTCCTGTTAGGATAGACCAATATATCCTCTTCCCAAAGCCGATCGGCAGTCGAATGAGCTTCTTGTCCAACATTCGAGAATGAGAACAGCGGCTACAGTGGGGATGGAGGAAAACATCTGGAGATTTAGCAGGAAGCGGGGGGCGAATTGTGACAATCGGAATCAAGCCCTGGATAAAATTCTACGGGAGAAAGCTTAAGGGAACATGGCTGTCAGGCTAAAGTACATTCGGACTGCGTATTTGTTCCAACTGTGTTCACAGGAGAGCAAGCTGCACTGGAAAAAGCCCTTTCTAGTTTTGCATCTCCTGTATGGATTCAAAAAACTAAATGACAAAAAAAGAACCGCGACAAGCCAAGCCCAAAAAGAAACAAAAGAAAACATAGAATACATTATTTTTTCTACAACAAGAAAGTTCCTGCCGGAGTGGGCATCCGGTATCAAACAGCATTCACATAGGGCAAAAACAGTCCCTGTTGCAAAAACAGGACAGTCACAAATAAAGTGCGAAGCAACGAGCGGACTTAACTTTGCACAACCAAAAAACTAAATTACAGCGTATAACCCAGTCTGAATTCTGACAACAACAAACAAAAAGCAACAATGCTGAGAAGGGTTCTGACTCATAAGCACTCGACCAGAGGGGTGTTGGGGTCGCGTAGCACATTGATGAAGTCATGCAGTTATCTGTAAAACTTAGCATTAACATACGGCTATTAATGCAAACAATCAGTGCAAGTGTCCGTCTTTTAATCAAGGATGGAGCTAGAGATGTCTTCTGCGCCATCTCACAGGTCAAGACATCCAAGGAATTGTGGCGAGGTTTACCCATGGGGTTGGGACTGAATGTGAGGCGATGCTACGGGGGGAATAAATGGGGCGATAACAAGCCCCAGTCAGAATAGTCAGGAAAAACTGGGAAACAAGCATGGTAAGAAAAGAAAGAAATGAAAAGTAGGTTCAAAACCTTGGGGTCGTTTAGCGTCAACGCGCCAAAAACCTAGGACGTCACAAAATACATTCTTTAATATACTTTCAAAAGAAAAAACAAAAACAAACATGTATCAGCATTACGTTGAGACAAAGTTAACAGTCACGGAACAAGAAACTTGAGTTAATCGTTGCACGGGAGAAACCAGCACATGCATCCGCGGTGGACAGGATCCAAGCTAGATCATTTCTTAGTTTTTTTTTTAATGTTCCACGGATCAACCTGGGTAGCGATTAGTTAGGCCTTCACACAGAGCAGGCCTGTATGGGCAGGCCTTCATACAGAGCAGGCCTGTATGGGCAGGCCTTCATACAGAGCAGGCCTGTATGGGCAGGCCTTCATACAGAGCAGGCCTGTATGGGCAGGCCTTCATACAGAGCAGGCCTGTATGGGCAGGCCTTCATACAGAGCAGGCCTGTATGGGCAGGCCTTCATACAGAGCAGGCCTGTATGGGCAGGCCTTCATACAGAGCAGGCCTGTATGGGCAGGCCTTCATACAGAGGTTCGGACTGTCGGCGGAGTGCATGCAGTTCGGGTTAGCGTATGTACAACGGCAATCTGTGCTAACAGTTGTTCCTCCGACGTGACATAAGGAACAGAGGAATACACAGCGAGAATTTAGCTAAACATGACAAATAATAAATTAAAAAAATCATCTGTATGTATATATCTATTATATATACAGGTTTATATATTCTACATGATCGTCCATATAATATGTTATATATTTGATTCAGCAACGTTATCGTCAGATTTATAAACAAAAACAAACACTTCTCATTTGCATAGGAATCCCAATTGGTTAAAGGCGACCAAACCCTTTGATGGACACAAACCGGACAGAGAAACATGTAAACGTAATGTGTTAATAGCTGCAGAAAGTTGAAAACAAAATGGCTGAGTTTGGTTAAGTGTTTGTCGTCGGCTGGAAGGTCACTCCCAGAACTGCACATCGTTCAGAAACCATGCAGCCTGGCACTACCCTCGGATCAAATAACAACCCGGTCCAAAACACATCGTTTCATGTACATGTGAAACACGATACGGAAGAGAACAGCAGATTTGTACATTTTTGCCAATTAATTAAGTGTAAACATTGGTCACTGATTAAAAAATAGATATATAATAAAAACAACTAAATAGTTTAGGACATACTTTACTGAAAACAAGTTGTATTCATTTTGCAGTTTAGAGACCATGATTGACCATGAGACACTGAAAGTGATAAAGCTGATAAGAGTATCTGGCAAATAGTGTTTATATTGGTAGAATATTTGTAATAGTTAAAAATAAAAACACTTTTCCCTGATAGCCTTCTTGGTTGGACCTAAACACATTTCATGTGGTAGTCAAGCGTTTTTTGTGTTCTATTCTTAAAATGACATCTGCTTACAGTATCTTATTTAGATACATTCCCCATAAATATAATTACTTAGGCTTATGGGTTCTTTTTATTATACAAAATTTCAATTAATATTTAAATGATTGATAAAAAAAAACTTAAAGCGCACCTCAACACTAAAAATCAAACCTGCACGACAGTATGAAAACTCTAGTTTCTGATTGGCTCAAATCGGTGAGACGTCACGATCCCGACAACGGGAAGCGGATGCTGGATCCAAGATAAATGGTCAGCCGTGTCACGTTTGTTGCGGTTCCGAAAGAAAGTGAAGCGCCACGCTCACCAAGATTTAAGCTTGTCAGGTTTCAGACGTTAATCTAAAGTCTGATTAGTGAGACTACCTTGCGACTTGTTGTGCCAATCAGAAACTACAACTCCAGTAACAAGTGTTAAGTGCCGTCCCTGTGATTTGATTTTGAGGTTTGGTTAGTATTTCAACGTTAAAATAAGCCACTTAAAAAAAGAAAACAAGAGTAATACCCAAACGTTGTAGTGTAACAAAGGCTATTTTCAGATATCCCACCCTGAGGGCGAGGTAAACCACTTTAACATCCGTTTAGTGAGGGCAATCTTGCCAAGGAGCGGAAAGCCTCCCCATATCTGCACTGTCAACTCAACACACTTCCTTCCAACTTAGAAAACCACAATTTTGGTCGTAAACTGTACCGGTAGAAAATACAGTACAATGATTTGTCAAACCTTGCACTAAGTTACCACAAATATCACTGACCAAACGTCAAGAGTTCCTTTCAAATACAAGACAATATTTTTTTAAAGAGAAGGTAGGAAAATACATCGTCACACAAGACACTAAAAGTACAACAGCAGACCACTCCTGTAAGGCAAAATCAGGTGATTTCACAGTGACAACTTCAAATGATTACTTGTTCGGTTTCTTATATATATATATAATTCTTTTTAAATAGTCATATTTTTCCACAACCGTAGAAGGAATTGTTTGGAGCTATTCACTGGCACCAAATAAAAATGAATCAAATTCATCAATTTCAATAGATTAAGACCTTGCTTTAACAAGTGAGCCAGCCATAGAGGTAACTAATGAAGCTGTTGATGGGGTTAATTTTAGTTGCAAACACAGCCTAACCAAAACCGGCTTTGGTTTCTGATATGCATACTTTGTGTGGACTGGTGCGAAAAGCTGTGGTGAAAAGCTGTTGTATTTTGATTTTGTTACATTTTTGCTGGGCTCTAACTGCACCAACATCAACAAAGTCCTACATCAAATAATGGCACAACCAATGCCTAATAGCAAGTATGGGGAGGTTTTGCATTCCTTAATTAATCAATAGCTCATTAAAACACAAATAATAAATAGACACAACTTGTACTGGTGCATTTGGAACACTACATCTACAGAAGTACGAATTTTGGCATCACACTTAAAACAAAAATAAATATATAAAGTCTTCCAAACAAATAAGATAATAAATAAAAAGACATAAATACACAATCATCAACATATAGTGCATGACAAAAATATAAACATTTGGTTGTCAAAAATAAAGCTTTTGTTTGCGAGGTTGGAAGCTGCGTTGGCGACATGGACCTGTAGCGTGGTGACCATCCTGTGGCGTCTTCTGCTTTTTAAACTTCGTTTTGCACTTCTTCTGACAACAGCATTTTGGACTTTGGCCTAGTTTCAGCCACATGCTGCTCTTCAGCAAACAAACAAAATAAAAATAAAACACATTTGAATATATATATATAAAATAAAAAACATAAAATAAAATAAAAAAAGAAGTGTGGGCTGTTGGAATATATCTGGCGTGAAATGAAAAAAATAAAAATAAAAAAAGGCTAGCAAAAGCACCGGGCAACCAATCACATTCAGCGCCACGCTAGGGCTGCGACGGTTGCCGGGGGGAGGTGTCCGTTTGCTGCGCGTCATTCCAAGGGATCCAGAAAGGTCGGGGGCGTTGTTCGGAGTTCAGCTGAACCATGCAACCAGGGAGGAAGATTTAGCCCCCGCTTCCCTTCCTCACACTCCAATCACAAGTCGGTACGTTTCGTTTATGCTTCCGCCCCCCCCCCCTCCCCCAAACCCTCCGCCCCTGTCCCAACTCCTTGTTGGTGCACGTGTTGCGCACCCCCCCCCCCCCCCCCCCCAGGGGCGTCATCACAGACGGTCCATCCTGAAGGCGTCTTCGGTGGCCGGGTCGGTCAGGACCATGTCGGGGTCATTGAGCATGTGCAGTCCGTCCAGGGTCAGCGGGTCGATCTTCAGCTCGTCCAATGGGAACTGGGAGTCGGCGTCGAAGCTGACGTCACCGACACCGGCCAGCGAGTTGGTCAGCTCCTTGGAGAGGCTGGGCGGGGACTCCCCTGTGACTGGTCGAAATGGGAGGAGGGGGCGGGGCATCCCCTGTTACTACACTCGAATATTCCACACACTGACTTGTGCGCTTTTGTTGCCTTGCGCTGTTTGCATGTTGTTTTTAGTTGCAGCTGTGATGCATTACCATTAAAAAAGGTCCTTGCCATTGGTTATATTTCATGCTTTATTTGCTAAATGCTTAAATCACTACATGTAAATGGGACTCCAATATGAAGGATCGTAATCCATTCATCAAATTGCAATAGGGATGATGATGGGGGGGCGTCACTTGGTACCTGTGAGGATGATGTTGGGGATGTTGCCGTGGTTACTGTATCCCAGCTGCTGGGAGTCCTGCAGGCTGCTGCCGGTGAGGCCCATCATGGCCGCCTGGGTGTAGTTGAGGGTGGAGCACTGGCTGAACAGACTGGCGGAGCTGATGGGGTTCTCGATCATGTTGAACTGCTCCAACTAGACGGAAACACCTAGGTAGTTAATGCAAGCGTTCGGACTGAATTTCAATATAAATGTTCTTTTCTTTAACGTCCTAGAGCCCCTATTTTACCACCAGGTGTGATAAGCCGTTCCAAAATCTACCCAATAAGAGGCATCCAAAGTGGGAGTGTCCACCAAGACTGGGTTAGATCAGCCTACCACTTGGTATGGCCCACTGGGTAGGCTGGGAGGTTGAGCCATCCACCTAATGCAACATGTCAACCACATCCCACCTGCTGGTAAAACAGGGTCCCCTTGAAGACTGATTGGGTGCTAGATTCACCTGATGGGAGAGAGCATTGGTCTGTCGCGACGTCAACTGTTGGTCGTAGAATGAGTCACCGAATATGTTGCCAACAACCGGAATGTGCTGGAAGGGAAGAAATACAAAAAAATTACGCAAGCGTTTAACCCTTGGGGGGGGGGGGGGGGGGGCACGTTTACATGAAACAGCAACAACAACAAAAAAGGCCCAAACAGAAGCCGGGGATGAGTTTGAGTCAGCCGGGCCGGTGGAGTCCCACAGGAGCGTGTTTCAGCGAGGCGATGACAGGAGAAATGAGCAGAGAGCCACTAAGACCGACAGCTGAACACTGACCAGACCAAAAGCAGGATGGACTCACAATGCCACAAAAACACCGCCCACCCCCATATAGAACACAACAAGCTCCACGAGCATGGATGTTGGTCCAACGCAACATCATGTCGACCAGAAAACCTGGGTGGGGAAACTGCATACCGTTGATGTTTATTAAAATATAGATACAACTTCTACTGCAGGCGTTACTTATGCTGAGGGGAATTTACATCGAATAAACGCGATACACACAGTATCACACTGTAAAAAAAAGACAGGCAGGAGATGTGACCGAGTAAGTGATTTGCTGGAGACAACCTTTCAGAGCACACACATGCTGTGTCAAACAGTGTACAATACTGTTGTGTAACCTTGGCATACTGCATACCACAACTGCCCATATATTTGCAACTGGCAGAAAATACTTAAAATATTTTTAATCACCTTAAGCGCATTGTTTGCACATAGGTTGCGGCCGATGCTGCCGTGTTTAGACTCATTTAGGCTCAACAGCACTGGAGCAACGGAAGACCAACCAGGTTGACCTTCCACATATGCCGCCATGCACGTAAGAAAGAAAGAAAGAACGAAGAAAGAGAAAGAACGAACGTAACGGCAAGAACGAACTAACAAAACAAAGAAAGAAAGAACGAACGAAAAAGAACCAACCAAAGAAAGAAAGAAAGAAGAACGAAACAAAGAAAGAACGAAAGAAGGCGCAACGATGCATGGATGAAAAGCAGGTGAAAGGATCAAGAAGCAGTTTGAAGACAGATCCCAGCGTTGGGTTTCCCCGATCAAAGCCCCGTTCCCCCGGTACGGAGGCTAGCAGCTAGCCCAGCGGGCAGGCTCTTACTTGGGGCGAGCCTCCCGGAGAGAAGCCTTGATTGGAGACAGGGGAGGTTGGAGACTGATTGGCTGGGGAGCCAGACTGATTGCGGTACTGTTGGAGGGAAGAGCGTTAGCTAGCTAAGAGTTAGCCTTCTATACAGGCAGCTAACAGTGCTAGGATACCCGGATGTCAGAGGGAGATCCACGTTGGATAACACAATCTATGAGTGAATACGTCTAATGGAAAAGATATTAAGAGTACAAAAAAATTTAACGTACAGTCAATATGTGCAGCTTTTATGAAAATAAACAAACAAAAGCATACAAAATGTCCAAAGAATCTAGTCCCTTACAACTAGTGTTGGTATTCTATTCTTTATCCTGTATGCTGGACGGAATAACAGGACGCTTTCCCTTCCCCAGAGGGCTGGGTAAGGGTCGGGGTCCCGAGCCATATCATACCTTTACACTTCAAAAATAACAACAACAAAAGCACCCACGAATTCCACCCAGCAGTCCCTAGAAAGCGCCCCCTCACCGAGCTGATGTTGATGCTGGAGCCGTCGTGGTTCAGGCCGTCGGCGATGGAGCCGGTGGTGGCGGAGGCCAGGGTGATGAGCCTGATGCCCTGAGGAAGGGCCTGCTGCTGCTGCTGCTGCTGCTGCTGCTGCTGCTGCTTGTGGAGGTCGCTGAGCAGCTGGGCCTGGGCCTGGGCGGTCAGCTGGCTGAACAGAGGGTACTGGGACAGCTGCAGCTCCAGGGACAGGGCCTCCATGGACACTGCCTGGGAACCCAAAAGAGATTTAACCAAAAAAGGAGTCAACCAAAGAAAGGCCACCAAAGAAAATCTTGACCTGCTCTTCCACCGATCGATTGGTTGATTGGGTGACAAGAAATCTGCATGTGATCTTAAGATCAACTAAATCAGCGCCCATGCGCTAGCTCATGTTAGCGTTAGCAGTGGGTGGTGTACCTGGTTGAGGTTGCCGGGGGAGGACAGGGTGGGGGAGAGCTGCTGGGGTGACTGCTGGAGGGGGAGGTCCGAGCTGAGGGTGAGGGGCACCACCGAGGGGTGCCTCCGCTGGGATGAGGTCATGGACTGGGAGGAGACCTGCATACCTGGCGGGACAGCAGAACATCAGCACGTTATTGAGAAGACATTGCAGGTTCATTGGGCCGCAGCGCCCCTACGGGCAAGATCAGGTAGGGGTTGGGGTGTTTGACCACCGGCTGAAAGGTTCTGGGTTCAAACCCCTATATCCACAGCCTACCTGTAGGCATCCTCGAGATAGATTTCCTAACTCCTACCTGCAGATACCCTACATCTGTATTCCACCAATATCTGGATTCACCCAGTCAGCCAGTCACTTTGGATAAAAGTATCTAAGTGGCTAATAGAATAAAACTATTACTATACAAGGCTTTCCATGTTATGCCTCACACAGTGAATAGCCACTACAGTAAACAGTGCTTTGCGCCATCCATGTAAATTGAGCATGGGGGGGGGTTACCCTAACAACGCCCTTCCAGATAAATGCAGAAAGCGACCGATTCAACCGGATGTGGAACCTGGGCTGAAATGGAATTCAGCGGAACTCGGTGGACCGTTGCTGTGATTGGGTACCGTGGCCGGGGGAGCCGACGCCCAGGTGGGCGTGGTCGGCGGCCAGGCTGCGGTGCTGCCGGCGGAGCCCAGGGCGGGGAAGGAGACACTGTCGTCGGGGTCCAGCGGGGTGGAGAGCGGCGGGGGGAACTGGATGTTGGTCAGGTCCGGCAGGGAGCCCCCCGTGTTGTGGGCGGCCGGGAGGATGGACAGGTTCACCTCCAGGTCTGGAGACGGGAATATGCTGGAGGAACATCACAGCGCCGTTGAGTTGACAATGGGGCTTACTTCTCTAGCAGGGCTAGCTGGAGGGAGGCAACTGAATGACTCATTCCCCCTTCTGTTCCACTTATACACCTGGTGGCCATCTTGGTTCCAAACGCTAGCTGGCTAGGGGTACAAAAGGGGAAATGACTCAGTCCCCCTTCCGTTCCCCTTATACACCTAGCGTTTAGAACCAAGATGGCTGCCAGATGTTTAAGGACATTTTTTATTTTGTTGTTTACCTTGGTAGCCAAGCTTTCTAGTATTAACTGAGCGTATGAGTAAGGCAATATTTCACCCACTGACATAAAGTCTCTCTAGCTACAGTATGTAGGTGAAAAATCACCGGACCAAACAAAAAAACGGTTACAAACAAAAACAATAACTTACCTTATCTACTTGCTAATCTAATCATGTAAGCAAACTCATAAAAACATGTTTTTTATTCTGTGTGTGCGCAAGAATTGACTCACTTGATTCCTGGAACATCGCACACTTTAGGGCTTGAACAAGCATCCTGAGGAGGAAGCAGAGGTGAGAAAGCTTTCTTTAAATGGTGTACGACAGCCAACAACAGTAGTAAAGAGTCAACCTTTTGGGAATAAAACTCAGCCCCTTCAACATATTAGACAACAGATGTCCCCAGATGTATGTATACCTGTGTGATCCATTGAAAGTATCAGTAAACAGAGTAATCAAGGGGTCGAATGGTGGGTAGGGGAGTGAGTGCGTGCGTGTGTATACATAAGCATATAAACATACAGACATGTATGCATGCATTTCTGTATGCATGTGCGTGTGCGTACTAAAGATGACTTGTGTGACCTTTCCCTTGACCCCGGTACCTTTTTGTCATCCCACATCTGTTCCAGCGAGTCCTTTTCCGTGTTCGAATCAGGGCTCTCCGTCCCTGGTACCGTAAGCAGGAGCACTGATTGGTCAAAACAAAAAAAAAGCTGGGAGATTTACTAACAGAGTACATGCATATTCATCATCCAAACCCGACCAACCCGAAGACACGAGTTATCGATGTCCCGCGTCGCCCGAAGCAGAAGTATCAGAGTAAGAAAACAGGCCGTGTGTTGGGCGCTCTGGGCAGGATAGTCTGGTGGTTAGGGTGTTTGAGGTTCTCGTTCAAACCCCGATGTCCACAGTCTAACCGGTAGGCAAGATACCCCAACCCCTACCTGCTACTTAATGACTCATAACAAAATAAACCACCATAGGTCGAGTTGGCTAAAATGACTAAATAGTAAATAGATGCTAACCATAACATGCTTTTAAATACAACCACTAGACATTTATTACAGATCCCTCCCAACATATTTAGTCGTTCAAAAGCGATGTATTGATCCTAGAAGCACCGTGACCGTCTCTCCGGGCAGCCAGGTCAGCAGTCACACCCAGACTACATCCAACACACCAGCCATCGCTTTGTTTCACATTCCTATTTTAACTACATCAAGAGTACACTCTTAAAACCAGGCGTGGCGTCACCATTCTCTAATCCACCGGGCTGGAGACGCATCTCTGCTCTCGTAGAAGCTCATGAATAAAACAGAAGCTCGGTCGTCTCGGGGTTGGGGTTTCCGTTACCTCGCTTGGGCTGGAGCTCCTGTGAGCCGCTGGCGAACACCTCCTGGGGTTTGGGGTTCATGGTGCTCTGATGCAAGGCAGAGTCCGAATTAGTTCTGCCCACAATGGAGAGGATGGCGGGAGAGAGAGAGAGAGAGAGAGAGAGAGAAAGAGAGAGAGAGAGGGACAGGTCAGAGATGGAAACGGATGAACCAAGGAGCCTTCACGATTTGCAGTTTAATAATAACCGTCGGGCTCGCTCTTCATTATGCATATCCGACCTCTGCATGTAAATAATACTAAACGACCGGCTATGCCTCCTTCTACTGGCTATTCGGCTGGTGCATGACATTACCCTTTCTTGGATCAGGATGGAATCGAGACCTTGCATACTGTATGCACACATGTACTGTACTATGAATAAAATCACTAAAAGAGCTTCCGAGGGAAAGGACAGGGAAAGGGAGATGGCTAACCTTCTCCAGCTGGTGTCAGGGGGAGGAGACAGGTAGACTGAACCGTAGGGACAGCTGTCGATGTGAGTCTTGGTCAAGGGTTATAAAAGTAATTAGAATTACATTGAAATTCAACATGGCTAAAAGTAAAAAACATTGGCATGTGCATTGGCTGATGATAATACCACCATTTGCATATATATATATAATTTATTATGTATACTGTACTATATGTACATACTCTGCACCTTACTGATTGTTTTGCACTTCTGGTTAGATGATCACTGTGTGCAATGACAATAAAGTTGAATCTAATCTCATTTGAGTTGTTTCAATGCTGAAATATAAACGGGACCGATCCAACTGTGGGTTAGGGTTAACCAGGTTGAAAACGACACTGACATTACATGGGTTTGCCCGCACACAGACACACACACAACACGACAAACAACGAGGATATCTGGCGTCCATGTTTGTCCACGGAGGAGGGCCTGCGGTGGGGGGACGTGAGGCGGTTTCTGTCGCGGTACACGCGGTCCACCAGCCCGTGGTGTCTGGTGGTGCGGCTGGTGTCCAGCACAGAGTTCTGCAGTGAACACACACACACACACACACACACACACACACACACACACACACACAAGTCACAACCAGCAAACCCAGCCACAACTAATCAAAACACACCCACCGGTCAACATGGGTTCTTGGTACCAATGGAGCAAAAATGTTTTTGTTTTCAAAATGAGCTACATGGGAGGGGGCTGTACCGATGCTTGAACTGCTCAATGTTTTTCAAGATGGAAAGCCATGACAAGCAATGCCAATGATACTAGTTTATTATCTGATTATTACGGGTACAGATGGGAGGTGGGGGTTTTCCTACCACATGTCAACTGGCAGCTGTCCTAACCCCTGACAAACCCTGGTGAGTTCAAGATAAGATTCATTGAATTAGTACCAGACGGGAGATTCTGGTTTCTACAGTTCTGGCCAAACAGGCGTTACTATGAAACCAGATAACACCACACCTCTCCCACAGTGGCATGAATGTAACTCAACCAACTCTAATCCACACATGTCTAAATATAAACTGCTCGTATTGGTCATTGACAAAACAAAGGGTTACCAGCTGAGAGAAGCTAGGGGCTCACCTGAAAAGGCAGGTCAATGTTGCCATTCCCAATCTGATTGACATTGGGCAGTGAGCCTCCATAGTACTGTCCACGATTCTGCCCTAGCTGCAAATACTGGGTCTTCTGTAACTGCAGCTGTGCAAAGTAAAAGGTGCATGACAGCATGAGCGAATGGTCTGGTACATGGAAACACAAAGTAAAAGGTAAACAAAATAAACAAAGCTTGTCGTTTCTGTGTGTGAATTAAAAGTATAGCATATTAAACAAATGAACAATGGAGAATTATGGATTGGGTGGTTTCCCAATGAACAACTATGTGACACAGATTCACTGACTGCTAATTGCATATTCCAGATGTTCACTCAGTGAAACCTGATAACGGATAAGGCCAGCAGATGTTATTGGGAAAAACAATCAATTGGGCCATTTTCCATCTCTTAGAATGGATTGCAATAGCATGGGAGATGCTCTGGACAGTGCACTCGTTCCATGGTTTCACTTAAATGACAAGACAAAAGACAAGAGAAGTTGCCTGCTTTGTTTATCTGTTAAAAATCCTCGTCGTTTTTCATCACTTCGTATTTTGTCCTGTAGCCTAAGTGAGTGGATTTAGTATTTCGCTCTTAAACACCGTAATCCCATTCGGACATCAAGTGGCGCCCTGGGCATACATTTGACAGCTCGTAATAACAACTGCACCCTAGATGCTCCATGTGACAACGCCGTCGGGCATCTAAAGCTATATTAGGACGTCGGGAATAATGAAAACTGGGTGCATATCCCGTTCTATTATTTGGCCGACAACAATTATTAGTGTGACTCGTATGTTAGCGTAAAGTCATTTCGTTCTGATACCGGGTATCATCGGCCATCAGCTCTGTCAGAAACACATCGCACAACACACACACAACAGTAAAAGGATGGAGCACAGGTGCCACCTTCTCCAGCTAGCCAACATTAGTATGGCACCAAATGGTTTAGTGATGAACACAAGCGCAGCTAACGTCTCAATAATTCGATAATAAAAGGACCATCTCTGCCAGTCGATGTTAAGATTGAAAAGAGTCCACTGCTACGGCTGAAAACGTCAACGCCAAGTTGTGTTTACCTAGTTAAGGTTAGCGATGGCTCGGTTTCGCCAGCTAGCAAGAAAATGGTAGCACAAAGTACATTTAAAATGAAGGGATTCGCGTCCTACCCGGGCGGCTCTGGTGATATTCAGGTCTTTCATCACTTCTTCGAAAGCAGCGGTTTCCTCCGCCTGTTTCTGGTTGTGCAAAGCAATTTTTTCGCTGAATTTGCGAGGGTTGTTTGAAGACGCCATCTTTGCCTCTTCTTCTCAATGGAACGTTACGCACCACGCTGTGGGTGGCTGCGGACGTCATCACGCACGTTTGTACAGGTGAATGGTTTTGTTTAAATATCGTCCAGCACCACACTCTTTTGTCCTATCTATAGTTTTACAAAATCCTAAGAATTACTTGTACTGGATAAGTTCTGCCAGTATTTATCACAGCCGTCTTGTTTTTAATTATCCAGTGATTGTTATAAGAAAGCCAAGTTTCATTCTTATGCAGCTAAAGTCACATTCATTAATATTCATATTTACATCTACATATGAGGTTTGAGGGTAAAGTAAAAGTAAGCCTTTAAAAGTAAAGGCTAATACAAGTTGTTTAAAAAGGTTACATCCATAATAACCAATGAAAGATGAATCAGCTTTTTGTTATCAACGGTAATATCTTGAGTAATGTTTGATTCGGTAAAATTCATGTCTTGAAAGACAACATTCACATTCTCTCACTTGTAATGAAAATACTCGAAACAACAGGATTCATAAGGACACTGAACATCTTTTAATGAAAGGATGAATATACAGGGACTTAAGAGGCTACATTCTCCCATTGGTTTATGGATCCCTTCATAATGCACTTAAACGATAGGTGCTTTTTAAAACGAGGACAGACAAGAATACGCTAAGGCAAACAGGTGTATTCATGAAAAAGGGTAGTGTGGCATACCGAGTATCGTCATACAGAGTATCGTTTTAGAAAAATGTACTCAGGTCTACCCTGTAATGTGCTTAATATAAAACCACTTTACTGTTGGCAGCAGATGCAGACAAATCGACTCTTGCTTAATGCTTCCTGAAGTGCAGCACTGCACTACAGCATCTTTATAAATAAAACTATACCTTGTTCTGCTTAGGTCTGGATATTTTTGGTCTGGATGACCTTGATGCAAAATGCATCTGACGGTACACACACACACACACACACACACACACACACACACACACACACACACACACACACACACACACACACACACACACACACACACACACACACACACACACACACACACACACACACACACACACACACACACACACACACACACACACACACACACACACACACACACACACACACACACACTAGTGAGTGCTGCAAGACCTTTGCACTGCAAAATGAGCACATTAAAAGGAGCATTACAAATAACTGTCACTCATTTAAAAAAAATGGCATCAGTAATCAAAACGTATTACCTTCAAATAACAATATCACCTGGCTTTTGGTCAGAGTTGTTAAGCAGTGACAGATTTTAAACATGCGGATCACACTGGAACCGCTTTAACTTAATCACACACATTGTGAGATATTTAGATTCTGGTAAATTCAAGGAATACACCTTTATCACAGAGGTACATTAGTAGGGGTGAAACAGGTGTAACGCGTGAAGTGAATTATGTGTCTGTAGGTATGCCAGGGCCCATAATTAACATGAGATTCACTACTAAGCCTCTAAAGTAAGTGCTTATAGGAAACATAATAATAATGCCCCATTAAAGCTAGCAAGCAAACTTCAAGTGATGGACAACAGAAATCCGTAGTTTACTTCAAAGGATGTTATTTAGGGTTATCCAGCTGTGCATTTAGTGCGGGGGGGGGGGGGGGGGGGGGTGAATACATTCTCTAGCAACTCAAACTGTGCCATAATGAACTAAAGTTCAAACACTTCACAACCATCAGGAGCCTGCTAAGGGACATGTTTTAGGGGGCGAGGACGAAGGCACGACCTCAGGGTTGTTTCAGGAAAGGGAAAAATTATTCCGTAGAACTGAAGAAAGTAAACTGCGTTTCTCCAATGGGTTTCTATCAGGATTTAAATGTTGAAAGCTATGAAACCTTTAAATTGTAGAAATGAAAACACAACACTGCCATAAATTAATAGCATAACACTTGACTCATCTATCCCGGGAATGATAATGAGTAACGGGGTTGCATGAGATAATCACAACTAATCACACCGCCCCCACCCCCCCGCCCCCACCCCCCATCAGATGTTGCCTACCATCACATGTAGGAGAATTAAACGATTGAACCGGCTGGCTGCTGCCAGATCTTCTGTGAATCTATTATTAAACGTCAGAATCGACTGCGGAGCAGCAGTCCCTTCGGTTCTCCATGGAGAGACGGTCCTGTTCTCCGGGTCTAGGTTCTGTAATCGACCCGGACTTTAGGGAAGACGTGCCGTGTCAGTATAAATCCCAGTACCCGTTTATGAACTGAACATCGAATGCAAATGTTATATGCGGTCAGCCGTTGTATTTTTCCTCATTAATTTAAGCAGAAATACACATTACCTTTGTGTCATGAAATATTGAAACAATGTAAAAACAGTGTTGGAGGAAGACTGATTAATAATATATGGAGTATCTCCCCCTGCTTTAGCACAGAGAGCCAATCTCCGTTCCTGTTCCCAAAAGCAACCCCCCTCCCCGTCAGGGCTGAAACTACCCCGAGGCCTCTGGATCTTTTTCCTGTCCATTCCCCAGCTGAAACACATCTTAACCTCCAGCTAAGAGAGAAGAAGAGGAGACCATCTCAGCCGCGAGCCAATGTCTTTTCGACCTCTGTATTTTGCAAATGCCCCTTTAGTAAGTCCTATATACTGCACAAGCCAAATTACAATTGTGAAGATGTTGTGCTGTCCAGCTCACATTCCCTTGGTCTCTCTCTGTGAATATAATGCAACACATGCAATAAAAAGGGTACATCATTTGAGGTGCATATCCGAGACAACGCGGTGGGAAGGGCCATGATGAATGGTTGGTTAAACTGTAGGGGCATAGGGAGCCTAGCAGCATCCCCTCCTCCAGTGTAAGTGGGTCACTCTCTGTGCAGCACAATTAATGAACTCCCCCAACCAAGGAAAGACATGGAACAAAAAAATAATACCTAAATGCTTTTACATTCCCGTTTTCGGCCAAAGGCCTGGTTAATAATATTCCAACTGTGCTTTTGAGAACCATTGATCGGTTGGCCCTGTAGTCATTATCCTCGAACACACAGAATCAGGACCACCGCAGCGGCTCTCAAAACAGAAGCCGGTCATGAGAGCACCAGGAGTCCAGTCGCCATAGCAACCCGTTTTTCCTTTAGATACATCAGCGCTGTGTGGTAGTCTGAGGGAGTATGACGGGCGTGCAGGCGATGCCCGCAAAGGATTCTGGGAAGTGCAAATCCCTCTCCCACTCGTCGGTGTCGGGGTTGTACACCTGCACGATACTGGTGACGTTGTTGAGGTGCCAGTTGTACCCCCCCACCACGTACATCTTGCCGCTGAGCAAACAGCAACCGGCCTCCGACTGCCCCACGCGCATGGGGCTGACTGTGGTCCACTGGTCGCTGAGCGGGAGGTAATACTCCACAGCCAGCACGTCGAAGCAGCGGTCCACGTGGTCCATGCGCCCGCCCATGGCGTACAGGCGGTCCCTGGCGCCAACCATGGCGTGCAGCACCCTGGGCTCGTTCATGGGAGCCCTGAACTCCCATTGGTCGGCCACGGGATCGTAGCAGTGCAGCGTCTTCTTGTCCTCCAGAGAGACCCCGTAGCCTCCGGAGACGTACAGCTTGTCCCCGAGACAACCGCCGGCGTGCCCCCAGACCCGGCGCTTCAGCGGCTCCACCTTGCTCCACTCGTTCTTCCTCGGGCAGTAGCGCTCCACGGAGGACAGGCTGCCTGTGCGGTTGCGCCCCCCGGTGGCGTAGAGCAACCCCTGCAGCACGTTGAGCTGGAACTGGATGCGGCCCTCCTGCATGGGCTGGATGCGCAGCCACTGGTTGAGGTGCGGGTCGTAGCGGAAGCAGCAGTCCACCGCCCCCTCGCCGCTGCGGTACTGCAGGTGCTGCCCGCCCACCACGTACACAAAGTTGTCCACGACGGCCACACAGGCGTGGCTGACGCCCGACTCCATCTCCGCGAGCTCCTTGAACTGGCGGGCCGCCGCGTCGGGAAGGTAGTACGCCTTGGCGCTGACGCCGCGGTCGTTGTCCGTGTACGGCGTGCCGCCGAAGGTGACGAGCGACGGGACGTCGGCGCGGATCAGCGTCCTCGCCGACTGCATCTCGTGCTGGCGGAACGGGAGGATCTGGTAGCTGAACGCCTCCAGCAGATACTTCCGGCACAGCGCGTCCTCCACCATGATGCCCACCGTCTGCACGCTGTCCACCAGGTCCGAGGAGCGCATGAGCGGGAAGCGCACGTGGCCGAGCACCGCGCTGGCGCCGGCGCGCCGCGCCTCGTCGTGCTGCAGCCAGCGGACGGCGGCGCGGAAGAGGTCGATCTCGTCGCAGTTCTTCAGCTTGTTGCTCTGCAGGAGGAAGACCAGGCGCTCGAGGGGGATGTGCAGGAAGTCATCCTCCGCGGCGATCTGCAGGAAGTGGCGGAAGGTGAAGGCGTCCACCGACTGCTTCAGGGAGGCCAGGTTGAAGGAGCTGGCCATCTGGCCGATGTGCAGGCAGGTCTCCACGCTCATCGCCGACTTGAGGTACTCCTCGCAGAGCTCCACCACGGGGACCATCTGTAGGAACACGGCCGCGCCCAGGACGTCCTGGATGCAGTCCAGGTCTAGAGTGACCTCTGAACTGTAGGCAAAGTCAATGATGTGCTTGAGCCCCCGGGCGGACAAGCCCTGGAGTTCGATGGTGTCCTGGTTTGATTCCCTCATACCTCCCGTGAACATTGCTCTGCAAATCAAAAAGCTAAATAGGAACTCTCCCTTGGCAAACAAGCAAACACAGTTCACCTATCGTCACATTTTAAAACATGAAATACCAACAGCCGCTGATCTAACACAGGCAATGTCATTCCCATTTCTGATTGGCTTAAACCATGTCAGGTGTAGGTAGGGATTGTATGGTGGGTAACATTGTCCACACTAAGCATTACACGTCATGTCTAACTTTTTATGCTGCCACCTTGTCCAGGTCTCCCTCGGAGTAGAGACCCTTGCCCTAAATGTTAAATATTAGATTGCATAACAAAAAATGTATAATAAATACAACTTTAAAAAGTCGAAAAGAAAATGTTAAATACATTTTCACACAGATACATACAAATGCCCTTTATACACATATCGTACCGGAAGTAGTCGCTGCACGAGGCCAGCACTGCTTTGTGGACCTGGAAGCGCTCCTCGTTGACGGCCAGCACCACGTCCAGCAGCTGGCCCCGGGACCGGAGGGTCGACAAGCCCTGCAGGAGGACCGCACTGTGGGTCGGGGCGGAGAAGGTGCAGCGCAGGACGCTGTGCTTGTCAGCCATACTGCAAGGACCAACGGGACAGCTGGGTCAAGGTCAAGGTCAAAGTGTTTTTATTATCATATGTGCAGAAAACGCAGGGTCACCCTGAACACTGAAATCATTTTTGACTTGGCAGGCGAACAATACGTAGGAGGCATCACAAATAAAATAGCAAAGAATGTGCGAGAACAGCAACATAATAAAATTAAATATACATGATATATAAATATACATAATACAAATAAAACACAAGAACACTGACGACAGTTCCAGAGAATGTACATGTAAACAACTGTACAATGCAGCATATGTATGAGACACTGAATGTGCAAGAAGTGTTCATGTGATCAATATGATCAATATGAGTGAGTGTTGAGTGTTACTGGTCAACAGGGTACATGTTACTGGTCAACAGGGTACGTGTTACTGGTTGAGAAGCCTGACGGACTTACATTGACGGCCGGGTTACATTGAATTACTGTGTGTTGGCATGTGAGGCTGGCTCAAATGCAGAGACTGAATCTCCCCAGGGGGATTAGTAAAGTACATCTTATCTTAAACATACACAACCTATTCCTGCGCCTTCCCTCCCATTTTGTTTTTATCTATCTGCTTTATGTCTACATGACAATTGTCGTCTGTCAAAGCACTTTATAAAAAGTGTATAAAAATACAGTTACAAGATACAATGGTGTTATATTATTACAGATACTTGGGTGGTGATGGACCCCCTTACCTTGCCAGAGTTAATGCCATGTTCTACCAGTTGCACTAGACAGGACATACATGTACCCTTCTTGACTATTGTGCCAGAAGTTGTTTAATTATTTTAGTGCTAGACTGCTAGGTTTTACGTGTGCGTGTTTAAGTTCATGTCACTTTGAGAAATTGGATAGGGGATGTCAGGGAAACTTTGGAAGCAAATCACTGCCGTAATGTTTTGAATTTTAAAAGCCATTACATTTTGTATATGGAAATGTGAACACCATTAAACCCAACTATGGCTAATAGGGAGAACGACGAGGCTTCAGTAAGTCGTCCGGTTTGTCATTTACGGCCGTGATCGCCACAATATTCAAACTCGGAGCCCAAAGAGCACAGTTATTTTATGTATCAGGTCCAGTGGCTTTAACCTCTAAACTATCACCCCCTCTTTCAGTCCTATGGTGCTTCAGACCTGTGCTTATTAAGCTCAGAGTTTGAATATACATAAATGACATAAAAACCAGACAACTTGCTGGAGTTAACTGACTTAACTTCCGATCGTTTGGTTCGACCCATTTTCTTTGATCAGATGACGGACAGACCGTGCCTCTTGAGCTCCGAGTTCGACTGCATTCAGTCTCGATTGCTTAGGCCTGTCCGTGTAATACCGTGCTACTTCACTTATCATTTTTATTGCTTTAATTTTCTGATCCCTATTCTGACCACTTGAATATGAGTAATGAATATCATATTTCAAATATCTGCAACGTGGAGTTTTAAAATCAGAATTATTGAACATTGAAAACAATGTATTGGAAATCGTGTATTTGGCAGAACTTGAAATGGCATATTTGAAAAAAAATGGTTAATTCAAAACGAATAAATTCAGATGACCCCGTTTTCAATGAATAATATTTCAATGTTTGAATTCAAAGGTGTTTACCTTTCCATATACGAAATTAAATGGCTTTCAAATGATAGACATCATGGCATATGCTTCCATAGGAAACAATCAAATGCAAACACATAATTCAAAGGGTTAAATAAAAAAAATGTCCAAGGTAGAAAATATATTCAAGAAATCTTAAATCACGAACAATGTGATAACTATCAACTTAAAACAGTTTTTTCTACAAGGAACCTTGCAACGATGCAAATATAAAGACTGAAATTCACAATTTGTCATACAACTTTTGTTTTTGTGACACATGATGACCGTGACATAACATTGAATCCTTGTATTTTATTTATAGGATGCACGTGCAATAGTTCGCCTCTCAACTAGTCCATAGTGTGCGTTATGTATCTCACACTGAAGTATTGGGGTTAAACAGGAGCCACTCCTGAAGTGACGGCGATCAAAGGACTGCAATCACAACATAACCCAATATTAACCAAACGCACCGTTTCCAGATAGATGACGATTAAGCCTTGGCAACACTTATGCACATGCCTATTAAAACCAGATCACCAGACGAGCTGTAACTCCTACCACACCTGGCGCTCACTGGAACTGTTCACAGGAACGACGGAACACATCGGAACGTATCGCTATTCGGTAGCAACGTTACGAACGCACGTCAAACAAGCAATACGCGCGAACATAGGCCATGCATCCCCGACATTTCCTGGGTTTGCAGAACTCAACCGGGCGACTTCATGGTTTGCACGTTTCCTTCTCACCTGTTCTGTGGATGATTCGAGGTCAAATCCCCACCATCCGACTCCGCCATCTTCGAGCACACAGGGCATTTTCAAGTGTAGGCCTATTCGCAGAAGGTCAATGACATAATTGCCGCACTCATGATTCATGAAACGCATCAACTCAGCCTTTTGGTGAGACGTCGAACGAAATCAGCCAGCAGACTGCTGTTGTACTTCCCTGGACACGGGGACCACCTACGCTGCGTTCCGAGGCTGCAACTACGGAAGGCCATTAGCACAAAAGCGTCGCGGAGATGTCGCGTTAACGCGTCGATTTTGGTCGCGTTAACGTAACCAAAATTGACACGTTCACGTAACATAAATTGACACGTTAACGTAACAAAAGATGACGCGGTAACGTAACAGAACGTCCGAACTCGCTGTCACAGCCCACGGGTTGTTCCATTCTTGTCTCACAGGGGCGTGAGAAAGTGAGGCACGTGCCAGCCCGCTGCTGAGGACTGCTGTTCTAGTTGACCTGTAACGTTAGCCTGTTGAAGTAGGCAGCACTTGTTAAACACTCCGGCCTTCTTTCATTCATCAGCCCACGTTACAATTCACGACGTGGACGACATTTATATTCAATATGTATACACACACATATATATATATATATATATATATATATATATATATATATATATATATATATATATATATATATATATATATATATATATATATATATATATATATAAAATAGCATTTCTGGGGGGTGGCGGAGAGACAGCATTAATCCGTTTTTTTGTGTGTGTGTTTATTTAGGTAGGGAAGGGGGACTGTTCCCATAACGTGAACAGTTACTATGAACGCGACCAGGAGGCAGGCAAAGCCTTTGTTTTTCTTTTTGCAAACATTGTGTATCAAACACAATAGATAGTGATAAACACAGACAAAGATCATTTATTTTTGGGAACACAGATTGATCTTATTCAGTGATCTGTTTCCTCCCTATCTACCTCAATCTGATCTTATTCAGTGGTCTGTTTCCTCCCTATCTACCTCAATCTGACCATGTGCAACACCCGTCAGATCACATCTGATCAGTTTTGGTCATCTTGAAACTGAAAAGAAAAAAAGCTATGGTTGTAAGTCATTTCCTTTCTACACTCAGTTTGACTCAACTCACATAAAACCTGAGACAAAAAATAAGTTGTAACCTCTCAGCACATTTCGCAGAAATGTTGTTATACGACACCAGCAGTTATCAAAGTTTGCTTATGAGTATGCAACCTTTAGTATGACTGCATCTAGGTTATCGTGTGTTTTGTGACCACTTCCTGCATCATTTCCAACTCTTGACAGCAACACGTTTTCTTCACCTTTTTTATTTTTCTATATATGCTGCCAAGCAAACACATGCAGTGCTTATTTTAACTGCTGTGTGTTCTGCGGATTTCAGAATTGTATTCAACACTGATGATCTCCCAGTTATTTTACTGTAGGATTAGTTTGTTGTGCCTTTTGTCGGTGTGATGTATTTTGCTTTTATTTGGACAGTCCTCTGTCTCTGATTACATGACAGTTGCCTTTATTACAGTAAAGGTAGCCTGCTCCAAATATTTAATGTAAGATACAACAGAACGTCATCGTCAGTTCACTGCACTGTTTGCACACTTGACAAATAAAGCCACTGAATCTTGAATCCCATCTATCAACTGGCCTAAATTATAATGCGCACCTTTTAGTGGACCGCCTGAGAGACCTTTACAATGTCGATGTGTTTCAGTTCCTCTGCCTTCATGTAAAAGACCAAACCGTTCCTGTACAGCTCTTCCTCTTGATCACCAGGGCTCTCAAATGAGTCTCTGGATCCCTTCTGTGTCTGGTCTTCATCAGTTGCTAATACGGTATGGGCTCCGTCCATGTCCTCCTCTAGGTCCTCAAACCAATGGTGCTTTCCCTCCAGAACCGGCTGGTGGACGGAGACCTCGTCCATCGATTCTCTCTGCTCCAACTCGTCCTGTGGACATCACACAACCAGAAGTCTACCATCACATGTGGCTTAGCATCACATGTGCATCCATCCCATGTGCTTACTGAGTGTATTCTTTGACTCTAGCCCTCGCTTTTAGGAAACGAAAGCCAACCCAACATCCTTCCTCAACATATAGTTTCACCCGCAGACCACAGAATAACTAAAGAAAATAAAGCCTAAAATAGTCCTTCCAAGAGGATATGTTGATAAGGAAATATCTTCAGGAGCAGAAGTGATAAACGTTAACGTGAAAAGAAAGGGAAACGGCTGTGTCTTCCAGCTCTGGTTCTATCTCATGTAGGACGTCCAGGTGTCGCCTCAAGGGCTTGTCCCGTACGGCTCTCGCGTGCACCGAAAATTCATGTGCCAATCAACGTGGGCCCCGCCCACATTTCCCATGGTACCGTGCGTGTAGTGCGGCACAGAGCTGCACTCGTCCTCCCTTTTCTTGCAGCAATGAACCCTTACCAGTCTACGACCAAATCGACATGCAAGACGTCTAGCGGCGGATCCATCCGACCAACGGCCCCTCCCAGGGGCTCCTCCTGCCCGTCTGCTCCTCCTGCCCGTCTGCTCCTCCTGCCCGTCTGCTCCTCCTGCCCGTCTGCTCCTCCTGCCCGTCTGCTCCTCCTGCCCGTCTGCTCCTCCTGCCCGTCTGCTCCTCCTGCCCGGCAGCGCTTCCCCCGGGCGACGAGCCCACTTGCGTGCTTCAGGACGGGGTCTTATCCAGGGCCCTCTGTCTGCGGACGCGCTGTGTGGGCCGCGGTTTCCCCGAGGTGCTGAACCACCAGCAGGCTGTCCGAGAGAATCGGTCCCGGTCCGATTCTCACGAGCTCCTCCTAACAAACGAGCTTACGAGCTCCCTAATAAAAGATAATAAAGACCGTTCAACTGAACGACACTACCTCTTTAAGGAGCCCTGCTCTCTAGGCCGACAGCGTCCTGCGACTGTTCTGCGTGCGTTGGCGTCCTCGCTCTTCGATCCCCCTCAGCGCAGCGGCGGCCATTTGACAGCGTAGTTTAGCCCAGGTTTCGCCTGCCTCTCTGCGGCGTTCCCGTGGGCTTCATGAGCGGGCCAGTGGCGACGAGCTACACAAGTCTGTTCCTACGACATTGTGTACCAGTCCCCTACACCCCACGTAGGGGACTTTGACTCCTACTCCCCCTCCCCTCAGTACGTTCAGCTCTCTGCTTCCCAGCCGTCACCCGGTCTACGTGGGGCTTTGCCTCGACTCAGCCACTATGACGGCGAAACTCTCACCTCCGCGGCGAAATGCCAGCCTGTCGGCGCTTACCCGGATTGAAGAGCGAGGGCACTGTCTATCATGCACCTTTTTGGGCTTACGGAAGTTGCCCACGCAGCGGAGCCTCTGGGTCTGCTCTTTATGCGCAAACTACAGCGGTGGTTTTCTCGCCAGAGGTTGGATCCCAGGCGGCACAAACTCAGGATTCTCACCACACCACGCTCAGCGTCACTGGACCTGGAATATTGGGGGAGCAAATATACAAAGCAAAGTGACGTCATACGTGGTGGTCGTCACGGAAGCATCGTTGACGGGTGGGGGGGTGGGGGGTGGGGGTTGGGGGGGGGGGGGGGGCATGTTTCTCCCACTCGGTCGGAGGCGAGGGGGAGAGAGTGGGAGAGTACGTGTGCCTGCTGCACACGTAAATGTGTTGGAACGTTCCATGGTAATGAAAGCGCTTTTACATTTCACCCACCGCAAGAGTCGGTTCTCGCTCTGCCTGCAAGACCTTCCTCCGTTGGGGGCCGACACGATGGCACACACACACAAAATGGCCGCGGGTTCCCTGCGCTTCGGCTGATTTACCCACTTCTAGAGCGGATCAGACGGGAGGGACTGTGGCTCATTTTGGTGGCCCCCGGAGAGGTGTTCAGCCCTGTGGTGTCCCAGAGCTAGCGCCTCTCTCGGCCACGGCGCCGGGGGCCCCGAGCCGTTGCTGGTCACCCCGGCGAGGCTGATGCTGTAGCGGGATTCTGGCTGAAGGTTCTCCAGGCGGAACTTGGTTTCAGATCCAGTCAGGTTGCGGCACTCTATGGAAATGGGAATGACGGGACGATGTTGAACTGGTTTTTTGTGTCATCGGTGGGTAAAGCGTGTGAAATTGTCGGTGGTTTTGTTTTCTTTACTGGTGTCCAGGTTGTCCGGCACGGGGGTCTGACGGCATGCCCCCTGGATATAATATGTTTTGTTAACGGTGTCCTTATTTATTGTCCAGGTGTAGCTGTTTAAGCAGAAAATGTTGTGTTTTATCAGCTGTGGGACACCCATATTAATGTTATTTTTATATGCCAAATTAAAACACATCTACTGGTTGGAGAGAGTCCAACTACAGTAGTTTGTGTACTTTAAGGCCTTCTTCCAGTATTGCAGCACATATAGTCCAATGACATTTTTTTGTACAGCGTGCAAATCAATCACATCAAAGTTAAGCTTTAAATGCTCATTTATCATGGAGACTATTTGGACATGAGAAACTGACCAATCAAGTCGCTTCACAACACGCATAATGGCGGCATAATGAGGATCTAAATGTTTCCCCTTTTTTTGTTTTTTCGCTTAATTGTAAGCAAATAATGGGGCGTACATTTTTTTTTAAATGCTAGCAATAAAAAATAAACGGACTATGACAGAACAAATTATTCACGTTTGACGAGAAATCCGTCAGTAGACGATGAAGCAGCACCCCTGGTAGAGGTTAACGACCCGGGATCGTAGTGGTCAGGGTGTCCCAGCACAAAAGGTTGTGGGTTCGAACCCCAGGGCCGCAACCTACAAGTGGGCATCCCTGGGCAATATGCCCTAATCCGTACCTGCGCTTTAATGACATTCAGTTAATGTCATTGCCTTCTAAATTATAATTGACATTATAAAAAACGATTTTAACTGAAGTTATTTCTCTCCATGTTCATGCGTGCATAAATCCTCAATCGGCGTAGATTACATTTAGAAGAGCTTCTGAGGTCAGAGGTTACCTGCAGGCACAGTGAGGGTGGAGGATCATTCGCTCCACAAAGAGTTGTAGACCTGCGTGGATCTCTGTCTGACCTACACCTGGTAGGCCATCTGTCTGTCGAGATCCTTAACCAACACCGAGTCTGCTCAGATCACAAACAACACTCATATTTTCACATTCAGAAATATTTCCATTATTTGATTTGCTCCTAACTATCCAACATTAATAAACCATTAATAAAAAAAAACAGTTGCAGCAATACACATTATTATAGAGCATTGGCATAGGGGTTCAACTAACATGTCATTTGAAATGTCATACAGGGAGAGTGAATGAGGTGAGCAAGTAGTGACGAGTTGCGTCACTTGTGGTTAACTGCGAAATGCAAAAGCTGAGGTACGAAACTCCCCTGACGTTTCCTTGCAGCCACGGTCAGATTAGCTGTAGGAAGGCATGTGAAACAAAGGCACCAACAGTGCATACGCTGGCTGTGAACATCGCTGCGACCACGGCCCGTCATGCTATCTCCCGGACGTTTTACCCGCTGGAGCGGCCTGCGGCACTTGAGGCTATTAGCCATGGTGGTGATGGCGTTCGCTACAGTCAGCAAAGGTAATTACGCGACACCACACCCTCACGTCTTCTTGAATCGGGGTCTCAGGGGAAGTGCGGCACGGTTGTCAGCCGGATGTCCCTGTTTAGCGCCGTTCTGGATGGATAGGACCACAGATGAATGTGGTTTTGTCACCACGACATGTGAACATCAGGAGATAAAGTTGATCTCATCAAGCAAATATGAAACCATTTGAAGAATTACTATGACAAACAAGCTGTTGGACCTGTTTATCTTTTCTGCTTGACCTTGGTTTTATTTTTATTTTTTTGTATTTTGTGTTGTATTTTAATTTGTTTTGAATGTCAACGGATAAAACGGTGAAATTCAAACGAAGTAAACAATTAGCGTTGGTAGCTAACAGTGGTGAAATGGGAGAGACAAATGGGTTTTGAGAGGTTTCTTTCTGAATGTTCAGCATGTGAGGCCCCTGGAAACCCGCAGTGTTTCAGGCGTAATTCCCATGAAAGTACTTACATATGTGAATGGGGAAGATCCGCCGCTGCCAGTAATGTGACCTATGACCTGTTAATCAAGTAAGTAACCTTCCCCAAACACAAGTTTGTGTACGAAATTGATTGTAGAGGAGAGAGAGAGAGAGAGAGAGAGAGAGAGAGAGAGAGAGAGAGAGAGTGTGTGTGTGAGGGAGATACATTATGAGTATGTGAGACAGAGAGCATTATTTTACTTTCAAATGAATAGTTCTGTGTTGAATAGCCGATGTAGGTATGCCGTGAGTCTCCGTAGAGGGCTCACCCATGGCTTACCTGTGGTGGCAGTTCCACTCAGAATTATAATTTGGTGCAGCTCAAATGACCTGCCGTGTGTTTGTTGGCTATCAGCACTACAGAACCCTTTTACTTTTCGCTGACGAGGCCGGGCCTACAGACCAACCAGGTGAACCTGAGTGACGAATTACTGATCAAGGACCGCAGCGTCTACATAGTGGTCACAGCGCACATGGGGAATGCCTCCTGCACCTCCAACATCACCACTGTAGTGCTGAGTACCGTAGGTAACGCTATGCTAACCCAACCCGTTGGGTTCCTTATTGGCGGGCTGAGGCGCATCTGTTAGCATTGTGCGTGGAATGCGTTGTGGCCAGTGTTCAACTGTCAGGCTGGGGTTGTGGCATGGCGGGCATTTTGTCTTCTACCCTACCCCTCACCTCTGGGTTCAACAGTGGCGGCACAGCACAGGCTTGTGGTTTGTAACACAAAGACAAAGCATACAAACTTAGATCAACACCAGCGGTAACACTTATTTAAGTGAAAGTCTTTTATTTATCTAAAGAATGGTATAACCTAATGTCACCACGGCCGACGCACCGCTGTATTAACATTTTAACGTCCGCTCATGCTTCACAATCATAGTTAAGTTTCCAGCGCCACAGAAAATGACGGCCTCGTGGTCCAACCACAGCCTGACCCTAACGTGGAGTGGCCAGAAGGAGCCTGCGTCTGTAGATGTTGTGGTTCGAAGCTTGGAAAACAAAACTCATACATGGAGACATGTAAGTGATCATTACAATATATGTTTCCCTATAAATACGGGCTACAATAGTGAGGTGGGCTAGACTAGTGAGGTGGGCTAGAATAGTGAGGTGGGCTAGACTAGTGAGGTGGGCTAGACTAGTGAGGTGGGCTAGACTAGTGAGGTGGGCTAGACTAGTGAGGTGGGCTAGACTAGTGAGGTGGGCTAGAATAGTGAGGTGGGCTAGACTAGTGAGGTGGGCTAGACTAGTGAGGCGGGCTAGACTAGTGAGGTGGGCTAGAGGGTTTGACTCCCAGCTGAAAGGTACTGGATTCGATCCCCAAGGCCCGTGTCGTTGTCTGTCTGTAGTTATCTATGTGCAAGCTACCTGCACCTACCTGCTCATGAATGGCATGTATCTGAATACACTGTAAGTCGCTTTGGGTGAAAGCGGCTGGGAAATGGATAAATAGTAAATAAATATGACATATACACTTGTACAGGGTTTGACTGTTTGCTGTACAAGTAAACATTGTTTGTAATGTCTTCCGTGTTTGATTTAGTGGACCCTTTCTCCTCTTTTTCTTTTAGGAAAGGAAAATAGAGACCGCTAACGATGTGTGTAGGTATTATATTCTATGTACACCATGACAACTTTACTGTTTGAATAAGACCCATGTCACTGCCATGTGTTAGCTATAGACACACAGTGTACAGACATACAGGGCCACCTTTCATACCAAACAGATCCCAGGTAGGTCTCTAGCTCGCTCCCAAGTGTCCTTGACCCCTAGGTCACCTGCTAATAACGTCTCTTGTTGTAGGGCTACCACCCCGCGTGTTGATAATTGTAGTAGTCTTTAATGCCCTGTTTCATATGAAACCGACCCCAGGTTTGTGTCCTTGACCCCTAGGTCACCTGCTAAGCCCATTACTTCCTTTAGGGTTATGACCCCCATCTTGAGAATTTTTGAAATCTTTTGAAATTCTTTTTCATCTGCGTTTTACTTTATTGATTGCATTTATGCTTCAAAAATCATAAAAGCGGTATTCATTTCGCATGATTATCTTGTTAAATAAAGGTATATATAAAATTTATCTTTGGAAAAAAAAGAAACATTTGTGAAATTAAACTTCCAGGTTGCCCCATTTAAACACATCTGACTAGTCTACTCTGTCGTAACACCAAATACGTCATATTTGGGGCACATATTGGGGCACAACATTTAAAAAAAAATATATAATATTGAAAGATCATCAAACAGTTACATAAAATACACACTCAGATAACTACACAACGCAAAGACAATGATTAAAACTTTATGCAAGCTGTTTGGTTTCTGCAATAGCAGCGTCCATAGCAACCACCATAGCAACGATAGAAAACGTTGCATTAACTAACAGACTAAACATCATATTCATTCACCTGACGAAGATTATGAAAATAAAATGCACATTTCCCACTAGAAATGTTATCATGACGCATTTTAATCCTTCAGCAGGATGCCTAACTCCTCTACCTGCTCCTTAATGACATTTATCTGAATTCCCTACAATTCTATGGATACAAGCGTCTGCTAAATTGATAAATAGTAATACATAGGTGTAGAGGTGTGTGTGTGTGTGTGTGTGTGTGTGTGTGTGTGTGTGTGTGTGTGTGTGTGTGTGTGTGTGTGTGTGTGTGTGTGTGTGTGTGTGTGTGTGTGTGTGTGTGTGTGTGTGTGTGTGTGTGTGTGTGATGGCTGGTTTAAGCAGCCTCACCTGGCCCAGCCATCACCGCACACACTCAGGGAGAGCTCTCCCTGAGTGTGTGCGGTGATGGCTGGTTTAACCTGTGCACATTGATTGCTCAATGTGCAACAGGTGTGCAGCCTCACCCAGCTCCAGACTCCAATCAGTCTGACTCGGGCCAGGTGAGGCTGCTTGAACCAGCCATCATCCACACACACACTCCCACAATAGTAAATCATTCAAACTTTACAATAAGGGTACATTAATGAACCATTAGTTTATGCAGTAATAAGCATTAACTAAGTTATTTAACAGTTAACTACAGATCTAATACTAATTTACTAATGGTGTTCATGTTAACTCAGGTAATCCCTTTGCCAATGCTATATAATAATCCGTATAACTGCATTCTTTTTATTTTATTAATGTTTAATTAATGTACCCTTATTTTCAACTGCAACCACCTAATTTAGGAGCAAATCAAATAATGGAAATATTTCTGAACGTGAAAATATGAGTGTTGTTTGTGATCTGAGCAGACTCGGTGTTGGTTAAGGATCTTGACAGACAGATGGCCTACCAGGTGCAGGTCAGACAGAGATCCGCGCAGGTCGACAACTCTTTGTGGAGCGAATGGTCCTCCACCCTCACTGTGCCTGCAGGTAACCTTTGACCTCAGAAGCTCTTCTAAATGTAATCCACGCCCATTGAGGATTTATGCACGCATGAACATGGAGAGAAATACCTTCAGTTAAAGGGGCTGTGAACCCAAAATATTTTATTTTTATTTGTATGCGGTAATGTCCATTCTTTGAGAAGACGTATCAAGTCATTTGTCTTTGCAAACCAGTTTGCGGACTTATTACCTTGCTCGTATTATTCTTTGTCACGACGAAGGGACACCAACGGCGAGAGGACACACTCAGACCCCATGGGGTGTGGATGTTTGGCGCTCCGTCTGGGCAGCCCGTTGATGTTGAGAATCGTACCACTTTAACCCTCTCACGGGCTAAAGTGGTACGGTTTCATTTAAATAAATGTCTGTAAAGTCACTATACATGGCAGATGAGGTAACACAATGGGGCTTGAGCTTATGGCTCATTGATTAAAGCCCTTGCATTTGCCGTATTATGAATGTGACAAACTGGGTCTAGGTGGCGACACTGTTTGATATCGCTTGGAATGATTTACGCTTATTGCCAAAGGTGTCGCCGAAGCGAACGAAAAGGATATGTTCGACACTACCACTTTAAGCTTCTCAGACGCTTCTAACTATAACGCCACGATGTGTGGCACGTTTCATATACAACATCGCTCTTTATAACATTAACACACAACGGTTAAGGACCTTAATGTGTGTGTGTGTGTGACTGTGTGCGTGTGTGTGTGTGTGTGTGTGTGTGTGTGTTTGTGTGTATGTGTTATTATAAGCAAGTAGAATGTATGTGATAATTATGTAGTAACAAAGATAATGATAATGTTGAATGTGTACTGTAGAATATAATATATTCATGTAAGGTTATTCGTCCACTTTCCCCATTTATTCCCAGTTCTTTAGAGAATGGACACCAGTAATTCCAGAAACATGTATGATTCACCCATTCATAAGTGCAATGTAACATGTACCGATGACAGCTATTTAACGTGTTCACAACCAGTGACTTGGTCTGTTTGTCCTTATGTACAGAAATACAAACCCTAGACTTTGAGCTGAAGAACACCACAGTTGTTGACAGAGGAACACGGCAGCTTCTGTTTACGTGGAAGGTAGGATCAACGACAATCTGAGAAATAATACTAACGGGATTGATGAAAGCTGTGTGTTTCTGATGAGAGTAAGTGAAAATTTAAAGTTGTGTGTTTCTGATGAGAGTAAGTGAATATTTAAAGTTGTGTATTTCTAATCATTGAGTAAGTGAATATTTAAATAGTGTATTTCTGATCATAGAGTAAAAGAATATTAAAGGTTGTGTATTTCTGATCATAGAGTAAGAGAATATTAAAGGTTGTGTATTTCTGATCATAGAGTAAGAGAATATTAAAGGTTGTGTATTTCTGATCATAGAGTAAGAGAATATTAAAGGTTGTGTATTTCTGATCATAGAGTAACAGAATATTAAAGGTTGTGTATTTCTGATCATAGAGTAACAGAATATTAAAGGTTGTGTATTTCTGATCATAGAGTAACAGAATATTAAAGGTTGTGTATTTCTGATCATAGAGTAAGACAACATTAAAGGTTGTGTATTTCCTCCCCAGGAGGTACCTCCAGCAGCACGGGTCGGAGGGGTCAACTACACCCTGACTGTCCCCCAACGCTGCTGCATGTGTGCGGACAAAACGAAGGATTGTGACCAGATCACAGTGAACTCCACCAATTACAGCATCAGTGTGACTAACTCTGCAGTCAACTTCTCCATCAGGGCTACTAACATGGCCGGATCCTTCAGTCCAGGATATGTTAATGTACCAGCCAACCCAGCCCAAGATTTAAAAGGTAAAAACTGTGTGTGTGTGTGTGTGTGTGTGTGTGTGTGTGTGTGTGTGTGTGTGTGTCCTTTGTGTGTTTGCTTCTTGTCTACATATTTCACTATTTTGAGATACATTGTACACAGATGTGCATATTTATGATTCACAAAAGGTTTTGTGAATCGGGGGTTCTGTGTATTTTCGGAAACAAACCTTTGTGCCCTTTTTTCTCCCAGCTTGTGAAAAAAAGCTGAAGACCAAGGTCCCTCACAACGTTTGCGTGGAGTGGTACGAGTTTAAAGAGGGAGGCGCACAACCTCATGCAGTGACCACCTTCAAGGGTAAGAAGAAGATTCGGTGGAACAGTAAGTGGTGTTCATTAAGTACAAATATATATATATAAAATATGTCTACATACACAATCAGAGTAGTACAAATATAAATGCAAAACTACATTTAAATATCTATTGACAGTAGGGGGAAAAAAAGAGGTAATGGCCAAAATAGGACTGAGGGAGTTAGTCAAACTATATTTCCCGGGACTGAGTCCTAGAATAACAGACCTGGATTAATCTTTACCCATCTTCTCGAACATCGTGGCTGTATCATGTTCATGTCCATGCTTAACGGTGGCAAAGCGACCAGCTTTGACCTTATGGTTTGTGTTCCAGTGATGAAGAAATTTGTTCGCTACGTCTATCTTGAATACCAGTGTGTCAAGAAGATCCCGAAGACAGTGGAGATGTGTCTGCGGTACAGAAAGCAACACGGTAACTCACTATAGAAGTGCACTTTATACATGTACAAAGTATTAAATACATGACAGTAAACACATTGATTTGTTGATACTTTATTATTAATACCAATACGATTGATACCAATTCGCAAAATATGAATCGTTTTAAATGTTTATTTATTATTATCATCGTCGATATCATCATTCTTTTTAAGTAATTATCATTGTTTCAATAATTGTACAAGTTAAATAAATAAACAAATCAATTTTTTATTTCGATCCCGTTATTTTGGAAGAATGTATGAACAAATGAAAGAAATGATGTAAAACAACCGTAACAAATGCCGTCAGTTGACCCTGAATTCCTCAACAAATGTCTCCAGTTCCTCGTCGCGAGCCTTTGAGCTTCAGTGGCACCGAGACGGAGAGCTCTGTGGATCTGTCCTGGCTGTCCATACCTCTTGAAGACCAGCGGGGCTTCATCACGCACTACTCTCTCTGTCACACCAAGCACAACAGATTACCCGACCAGGAGCCCTCCAAAGAAGGTTAGCATGTTGTACAAATGTGGACAAACTTCAATATAAAAATCAACAAATTCTCTGACTTAAATGGCCTGTGTGGTGGACGAAATTATGTTTACTCTAAATTTTTTATTGTTTTTATGATTTTGTCCGCCACATATTTAAACAAAAGCAGCAGTGATTGGCTAACGGCTACCAAACCGTATATTTGCATACACATGTACACACACACTTGCTTAAAAATAGGGGAAATCTGTAGCAGTGGCGAGCACTAAAGCCACACTGGTAAACCAGTGAATTAGTTTAACTGAATGTCATGAAATAGCAGGTACGGATTAGGGCATGTTGCCCAGGGATGCCCACTTGTAGGTTGCGGCCCTGGGGTTCGAACCCACAACCTTTTGTGCTGGGACACCCTGACCACTACGATCCCGGGTCGTTAACCTCTACCAGGGGTGCTGCTTCACCGTCTACTGACGGATTTCCCGTCAAACGTGAATTATTTGTTCTGTCATAGTCCGTTTATTTTTTATTGCTAGCATTTTAAAAAAAAATTACGCCCCATTATTTGCTTAAAATTAAGCGAAAAAACGGGAAACATTTAGATCCTCATTATGCCGCCATTATGCGTGTTGTGAAGCGACTTGATTGGTCAGTTTCTCATGTCCAAATTGTCTCCATGATAAATGAGCATTTAAAGCTTAACTTTGATGTGATTGATTTGCACGCTGTACAAAAAATGTCATTGGACTATATGTGCTGCAATACTGGAAGAAGGCCTTAAAGTACACAAACTACTTTAGTTGGACTCTCTCCAACCAGTAGATGTGTTTTAATTTGGCATATAAAAATAACATTAATATGGGTGTCCCACAGCTGATGAAACAATCAAAAATGTCTGCTTAAACAGCTACACCTGGACAATAAATAAGGACACCGTTAACAAAACATATTATATCCAGGGGGCATGCCGTCAGACCCCCGTGCCGGACTTTGCTCCGTTCCCCGCACAACCTGGACACCAGTAAAGAAAACAAAAGTACCGACAATTTCACACGCTTTACCCACCGATGACACAAAAAACCAGTTCAACATCGTCCCGTCATTCCCATTTCCATAGAGTGCCGCAACCTGACTGGATCTGAAACCACGTTCCGCCTGGAGAACCTTCAGCCAGAATCCCGCTACAACATCAGCCTCGCCGGGGTGACCAGCAACGGCTCGGGGCCCCCGGCTTTTCTCATCATCAACACCTTCCCCTCCAAAGAAACGCCCGGTGGCAACCTCCCCGTGTGGATAAGTCTGGGGCTGCTGGTCACCTTCTTCGGGGCCTCGATTCTGTGCACCCTTCTGGTGAAGAGGTGAGCGCTGCGTGGTTGCTTGAGGACGTGGTACATACTCGGTCCGCATAACAAACATTGAGGGGCATCAATGAAGGCTTGGAATGGGATGAAACGAGATTAAAAGAGGAAATGCGGAGAAGCTTGCGCTAAAGAAAAAATAATTTCAATAAACGAGTAAGCTAGATCGATATTGAGATATATAAATAAATTAGGTCTCTACTGGTTTTCCCCTGTTTCCCCGGAAGTTAGGGGGTGAGATAATGCAAGTTGCAGTGCAACAACAAAACAGAATTGAAAACATAGGTATATAACATGATAGTCGTTTTTAGATATTTTAATGTGGAAATAACTTTGGGGTTTTTAACCATGGAGAGATAAGAGAAGAGATGATAAGAGAAAACTGAAAAAAAGGACCAGCATGCACTCGAGGAAGAACATTGACGTTGGTAAAAACATATTCGTTTTTGGGAAGCCTGGGATAATCGCTGGCTGTGGCAGAGATAAATATACGAAACCCCATTCATTTTCCCATATACAATTTTACTTTGGCAGCATGGGCTGGACTGTGATGTACATCACTTGTGAGATCTATGGGGCCGGTTTGTGGAAGGAAGCACTCCCACTTGTGATGTCACCAGTGGAAAGATTTTGAAATGGCTTGTACTGCCTAATCCGAGGGGGGGGGGGGGGGGGGGGGGGGGTGACTATGCTTTGTGTCTTGATCATTTTGTATCGTGTGTTTTGGTCTTTCCTATAACTGCTTGTTTTCTTCTAAAATGTAGATTGAAGAGCAAGATTTTGCCGCCCATACCGGAGCCGATCATCCTGTTCCCTGCCTTGAATCGAGCAGCCAATCAGGTAAGACTTGACAGACAAAAAAACGATAGTTATGCTATTATAACTCTAGTTCTATAATTGTAGGCGTAGCCGTCCCGTGCGCGCACTAGCATGCATTGAAATTTCATCAATGTGCCAATCAACATGGGGCCCCGCCCACATTTCCCACGGCATCGTGTATATAACGCGGTGCACAGCACGTCCTCCACGCTATTCTTTCATCAATGAAGGGTACAGCAGTTGGGACACTAGACGGCTACGCCTTGAATCACATAAATGCAGTTATGGTAGCATAGCTATCATTCTCTTTCATGTGGGCTACGCCATCTAGGCTTCGCCTCATGGGCTAAGGTGAAGCTGCGAGCGGAGCCCCATAATCAGACTCAAGAAGCAGTGTATGTGCAAAACACAACAGCTTAATAAAAACCCAAATTCTCCTAAGAACACGCAAAGCGGTGAGTAAGAGAATGGAGTCCGTAGCCTCTGGCTCAAACCTGCATTTTATTAGAATCCATGAAAAAAGGCGATGCAGACTGACAAGGTTTCCCCTACGTCCTCTTCCGCCGGGGCGGGGCCAGGGAATCCCAAGCCGCCAACGGCGTCCTACGTCCGCACTCAACGAGAGGCGTGAAGGAGAGAGCCCGCTCGCAGGCGAAACGGTTACAATGAGCAGCTCGAGACCGCTTTTACCAAAGTCAACGAAAGAAGCTCTAGCTTGGCGGCGAACACATCGAGCGTGCAACGCCGGCAACGAATGTAGGCTAGGATAGACCAAAAGTCCACCCGAGCACGTGATGTCACGCCTAACCTGCCCTGTTAACGCGAAGCGCACAGGAGACCGGGACGATTGACCGAAACAGCACATACCACCAGCGACTAGAGGACAGGATATTCACGACACTGGTAACAATCCGGAACCACAGCAAATGAATAGTCCGACGGTTGGCCGTCGGTGAGCGTCTGTGGCCCTAGTTTCTGCAGTGTGTCCCGCACCGTTGGCACTAGTCGGCCCTTTTGTGCGTCTTTTCAGCCGATTCAGCGTGTTGAATCGGGGACGGGGGCCGTCGGTGAGAGAAATCACTCGGATTGGCTGTTCGGCTTAAGCGAATCAATGCACGAGAAGGATGCGCCTGACACCGCGTCCCGCCTGACCGGCACCTGCCACGGCGCCGTGGCCGAGAGAGGCGCTAGCTCTGGGACACCACAGGGCTGAACACCTCTCCGGGGGCCACCAAAATGAGCCACAGTCCCTCCCGTCTGATCCGCTCTAGAAGTGGGTAAATCAGCTGAAGCGCAGGGAACCCGCGGCCATTTTGTGTGTGCCATCGTGTCGGCCCCCAACGGAGGAAGGTCTTGCAGGCAGAGCGAGAACGGCGGCAGTAGCTCAGGCGGTAGAGTGGGTTGACTTGTAACCGGAAGGTTGCTAGTTCGATATCCGTCTCCTCCTAGCTGAGTGTTGAGGTGTCCCTGAGCAAGACCCCTAACCCTAACTGCTCCCCGACGAGCTGGCTGTCACCGCCGTCGGTGTGTGAATGTGTGTATGAATGGTTATGAGTCCCGTTGGATGAAGGTATCTGCTAAATGTACATTATCACATGATGCTAAGCCACATGTGATGGTAGACTTCTGGTTGTGTGATGTCCACAGGACGAGTTGGAGCAGAGAGAATCGATGGACGAGGTCTCCGTCCACCAGCCGGTTCTGGAGGGAAAGCACCATTGGTTTGAGGACCTAGAGGAGGACATGGACGGAGCCAATACCGTATTAGCAACTGATGAAGACCAGACACAGAAGGGATCCAGAGACTCATTTGAGAGCCCTGGTGATCAAGAGGAAGTGCTGTACAGGAACGGTTTTGTCTTTGACATGAAGGCAGAGGAACTGAAACACATCGACATTGTAAAGGTCTCTCAGACGGTCCACTAAAAGGTGTGCATTATAATTTAGGCCAGTTGATAGATGGGATTCAAGATTCAGTGGCTTTATTTGTCAAGTGTGCATACAGTGCAGTGAAATGCTGGTGTAGCTGACTCCTCAGACCATGCATAGATATAAAACTAAAGAACAAAAATAAAAACAGCATGTACATTATTATCACATCAACAAAAGGCACAACAAACTAATCCTACAGTAAAATAACTGGGAGATCATCAGTGTTGAATACAATTCTGAAATCCGCAGAACACACAGCAGTTAAAATAAGCACTGCATGTGTTTGCTTGGCAGCATATATAGAAAAAGAAAAAAGGTGAAGAAAATGTGTTGCTGTCAAGAGTTGGAAATGATGCAGGAAGTGGTCACAAAACACACGATAACCTAGATGCAGTCATACTAAAGGTTGCATACTCATAAGCAAACTTTGATAACTGCTGGTGTCGTATAACAAACATTTCTGCTAAATGTGCTGAGAAGTTTGTTTTTCGTCTTTAAATGATTTATTGAAATGGCTGACAACTACAGCTTTTTTATTTTCCCAGTTCCAATATGATGTGCTCAGACCTGATCAGATGTGATCTGACGGGTGTTGCACATGGTCAGATTGAGGTAGATAGGGAGGAAACAGACCACTGAATAAGATCCGATTGAGGTAGATAGGGAGGAAACAGACCACTGAATAAGATCCGATTGAGGTAGATAGGGAGGAAACAGACCACTGAATAAGATGACAATCTGTGTACCCAAAAATAAATGATCTTTGTCTATGTTTATGTCTGTTTGTGTTTGATACACAATGTTGGCCAAAAGAAAAACCAAGGCTTTGCCTGCCTCCTGGTCTTCATATTTTACAACATGTGTTGTCGGGTAACAAATGAATATGCTCAAATGCAGTTACGCTTATTATAACAAAAGGAATTATGAGAAGCACAGGATAACTACATAGCTGAACAGTAACACTACAATAACAATAAGACATGTTAGAGGTTCAAAATATCAAATAACATTTATACAGTATAGGCAGATAACTATAATGTGCAACACAATGGGCAACATATAACACCATTTACACAATATAATAAACACAATGTTATTCTCTTGTGTGACACGAGTAATCGGCCCAAGGCTTTGAATCGTGCGTGCTGCACGATCTGAGATAGCCGTTGTAGCAATGTCCCCTACTACACGCCACCTAGGTGGCTCCCATACTCGACCTAGGTGACTTTCCTCGGGCTCCTCCAAACGAATGGACACAGGGTGGTGATGTTGAACTGGTTTATTGTGAAGGTTGCATGGAATGAGGCATGCAGATGGTGCTCCATGCTGCCATGCCGGAGAGCTCTTCCTGAGTGTGTGTGGTGGTGGCTGGTTTAACCTGTGCACACTGATTGCTCAATGTGCAACAGGTGTGCAGCCCCACCCAGCCCCAGAGTCCAATCAGTCTGACTCGGGCCAGGTGAGGCTGCTTAAACCAGCCACCATCCACACACACTCCCACAGCCGTGTTGGATGTTGTTCCTACCACATCATAATTGATGTTGCTCCAGGACCATCCTTGCCATCGCATTGTTGTGATGTCATAGCTTTGGGACCAAGGGAAAAAATACTGAAGCGCGGCTTTCATTTTTGTTTATTTATCTTTGAAAGAATGTAGCAAAATTAACTTTAGCTATTTCGAATGAAGCATACTTTTGTACAATTGAATGGTACCTACTGGAACGGACTTGGCAGAAATTGAACATTTCATTCATAAGTATGATTTAATATGTGTTTAATCCCATGAAAATAAGAATTGTTGTGTTTTTCGTTACCTTAGTTTGAGCCCTTTTTATCTACATGGGAAGCGGGTCCTCCTCTACGGAGGCCGCCATGTTGCACTGCCATGGTTCTACAGTAGCCCAGAACGGACAAACGGCGTTAGAGAGAACGCGTTCTTAAGCAAATGCGTTTTGGGCTAAGAGATGTAGTAAGGAGTGGGGTGTTATCCCCATGGCTACGATCTATATCCACACACATCGTGGCGTTATATATAACGCTATAGTGTCCTAGAAGCTTAACCCTCTCTCGAGCGCGGACATCAACCGCCGCACAGACAATAAATATAAAAACTAATAAAAAAGTAAAATGGTGTAGCGAATGGCAGTTCGTGGATGAGGAGATTATGATAAGTGGGTGTGCATTCCGACTGCACACTGACAATCTTTCAGATGAATTTAATCACACACTTTGTGTTAGGCTACTGCTTGTCCTTTTGAACCATTTATGGAGAGTTGCATTTGCATTAGATTGTGAGGGTCTCTTTTTCCCTTGTTTGCTTATTTCTTGTCCAGGTGTAGCTGTTGAAGCAGCAGCAGCAGCAGCAGCAGAGGGTGCCAAGGAAGACATCCCTTTGCATGGAGCTTTTGATTTGCCAGCAGAGGGCAGTGAGGATGACCTGCTAGTAGAGGATCCTGATGAGGGCCCCAGCAGAGGGCAGTGAGGATGACCTGCTAGTAGAGGATCCTGATGAGGGCCCCAGCAGAGGGCAGTGAGGATGACCTGCTAGTAGAGGATCCTGATGAGGGCCCCAGCAGAGGGCAGTGAGGATGACCTGCTAGTAGAGGATCCTGATGAGGGCCCCAGCAGAGGGCAGTGAGGATGACCTGCTAGTAGAGGATCCTGATGAGGGCCCCAGCAGAGGGCAGTGAGGATGACCTGCTAGTAGAGGATCCTGATGAGGGCCCCAGCAGAGGGCTGTGAGGATGACCTGCTAGTAGAGGATCCTGATGAGAACCTTTCAGCAGAGGGCTGTGAGGATGACCTGCTAGTAGAGGATCCTGATGAGAACCTTCCAGCAGAGGGCAGTGAGGATGACCTGCTAGTAGAGGATCCTGATGAGAACCTTCCCTCAGAGGGCAGTGAGGATGACCTGCTAGTAGAGGATCCTGATGAGAACCTTCCAGCAGAGGGCAGTGAGGATGACCTGCTAGTAGAAGATCCTGATGAGAACCTTCCAGCAGAGGGCAGTGAGGATGACCTGCTAGTAGAGGATCCTGATGAGGGCCTTCCAGCAGGGGAGGCTGTGGCAGATCAGGACGTTTCGTGTGTGGAATCGGCAGTGGAAATATCAGACCTTGGAGGTGGACCCAGCCACACCTTCACATTCTGTGACCTATCCTCAAGCCATTGTGCTGACTCTGTTAGGTGGACCCTTTTCTTTTCTTTTCTTCTTCTCTTATCCATTTCTTTTCAAGTAAATATATGTAGGTGCACATCATTGAGAAATTATGTGTGTACCCCATTATAGCCCAGCCTGCGTTGTAGAGAGGCCTCGGTTTGGATAGGCGAACGTCAAACCAATGCATCCAATTCTATTATGAAAATTGTTATATTTTCAAATATAAAGAACCAGATAGAGACACACACACAAGATAGAGAGACACACACAAAGAAGGACATAGAGAGACACACACAAGATAGAGAGACACACACAAAGAAAGACATAGAGAGACACACACACAAAGGCACAGACACACAGAGACAGAGACACACACACACCCACACGCACACACATACATGGCTCAGACATACAGAGACTCGCAGACAGAGATAGACAGACACACACAGACAGAGACACACACACACACACAGACAGAGACACACACACACATGCACACTCAGACATACAGAGAGACAAGCAGACAGAGAAAGACAGACAGACAGATACAAACAGACAGAGACACACACATACATGCACACTCAGACATACAGAGAGACACACAGACAGAGACAGATAGACAGACACACACAGACAGAGTTACACAAAAACACAGACACAGTGGTTTCATAGTAGATGCCGTTTATGTGTGATATTCTCCCATCTGCAGGCGAATTGGTGCATTAAACTTAAGAGGAATCACGTTAATTGACACCGTGACGTCATGGAGTGAGATATCGACACCAAAATTGTATCACATGTTAAGAGAGGTGTCCTCTGTGTGCATGCCAAGTTCCCTTTTGAAGCTGACTTGTGCCTGATATAGTAATGTTAAATCATTTGCATATTCTGAATTTACCATAACTCTGCCATTCTTTACCCAATCAGAAATCGCTGAAAGATTTAAGCTCAGACAGGCTCACAGATCATGAATCTGAAATCCGTTTTTCTTGGGAGGTTCTGGTTCTGTAGAAGAAGATTTATGAAGGTTTCACGACATTTTCACTGTACAGCAAAATCTATCGTGACAGACTTTATTTTTCCTAAGGATAAAATGTTCAGCATGTGAAATAAGGCATACACACTAAGTTTCAGAAATGTTCATCCATAGGGGCGGACGTGCCGATCGTTGTTATAGCGCCACCTATGCGCAATTCGCTGACTTTTCTGAGACCTGAATACCGGGGATATGTACAAATCCCCCAAATTTGAAAACTTTTGATTTTGCGACAGGGCAAGGCGAGCAGAGGGCGGGCTGCTGCGTCGCATCTGTAGGGGCTGACAACGTTAGCCGTGACACAGCAGAGGAGAGGCTTTTAATCTTCTTCTTTTTTTGAAAAAATATTTAAAAGTACAGATAAAAGAAATACTAACGTCGTAGCTTAACGTGAGCAGTACTACGGTCTTTAATGGTTTAGCCCTGTGGCCGTTTAATACCGGGTTTTGGTACCCATCCATATGAACAAGTGCACATTGAATGAAATTGCCATACCTTTGATTATTCTGGAGAAAACATGCACAAATGCATCAACAACCGCGGGAATCTGGGACCGGCCTTCGGAGCCTCGTCCCCTCGCGGTTAATCCATGGACGTGTGGTTCCGTCGAATACAAAGTGGAAGTGCTGTGGCAAAGGTCAACTGAAACTGAACAATCAAGGCGCGTAACAACACCGGAAAAGTGGCCCCCGTGAGGATCTAATTCGATGCCGTTTTTTGGTTCTATATTCGCTTAATTTCAAGCAAATACTTGGGCGTAAAAAAGAAACAGACTATGACGGAACAAATCATTCACGTTTGTCGGAAATCCGTCTGTAGACGGAGCACCAGCACCTGTTTGTCTTTTGTCTTTTGCACTTGGCATGAGGTTTGAATATTTGGGTGGGTGACAACCTGCTCCAGCTTCAAGGACATTTCCCATTCTTATCAGGGTGTACAACCTTGTGATAATAACTCTCACACAAGGGGCACAATCTTTCCACCTACAAACGGTATTATATGCTTTATGTTTCTGAATAAACGTTATATATTTCCGAGTGAACTCAGCCTTGTGTCACAGGTAGATGACAGGTAGAAACCCCGCATACAACTGGGTTGTATATTTTTGGGAAAAAACACATGGCCTATTCATGTTGCTAATGGGCACAAACTCAAATATGTCCACATTACCTAATTTATCACGATTGTGCCTTTATAAAGCTTGGACCCAAAAACAACGCCAATAAAGTTGGTAGGGTAATATAGAATCACTGACTGGAATTGTTGTAGAGTGGGATACTTACATCTGACCACTAGGGGCAGTAGTGCCATTGCTGGGTACAGTAACCTACCGCTCTCTACCCTGAGGTAGCCAGTTGATGTATGGTCGCTATGCAGGAGAGCCACGGTTTTCGGGTTCTCAATAAATGAGTCATGAGCAAAGTGTGTGGCAGTCCAGTTAAAAGTTAATAGTTAGTATATCCAAAATAATACAGTAATCCTTGCCAATATCCTTGTTGGGAAATTCCACTCTGTGGCATGAATCATGCCCACACCATTATTTACATAAATATGTATTTGAGCTGCTCAATCTTGTTCTTCGGGTTGTCTGAGAGTAGTACTAGCTGCTGGTTCTCTTTGGTGAAGGTCTAATTGATTGTCTTCTGTATACCAACATGGGTGGCATAGCCATTTTTGTGTTTTTCTTTGTTGGATATTTTCACATATCCAGTGGTCAGAGTAAGTACATGCATGGAATTGTAATTTCTCTTCCTTAGTTATCAAAATAAATATTTGATATGTTTCCGCACCCTTTATCGCATGTTAAGATCTTCTCTTAAGGAAATGCAGGAGTGGGATTCGTTTTATTTTCAGGCTACTAAACAATAGTACAAACTGAATGTACAATAATAGGCATAGTTTGATTTCCCTAATTTTTTTCTTTTAGCATACCTGTTCTTTAGCGACCCTTGTTTATGTTGATATAAAGCTGTTAAGTAACTGTGGTGGAAAAATGTGTCATAATGAAAATATTAAATGATATACAAACTATACAAACCTTTTTAACATTGACACTAATCAATTGAAAAGGCATTTGTACACATTCTCCTTGCACCTAGATCTCTAGTTGTGTTGTGTAGCCACAAAGTCTGATACTGAGGCCATGCCATCTCCTGACTTCTTTTGATGTGTAGATACCTTTAGCTGTCTCGCATCCTTGCAGACGTGTCCACTCCTGTTTAGAGGCCTCTTAGTTTTACAGTGTTTGCCATCAGAATACCGATTGCATGATTGCAGAATTTTAAAGTGATGATTTAGATGATGTTATCCATTCTCCATGTCCATTGTTTTCTGTTTTCCAAATCCAAATTCTCTGAACCGTTTAATAGACACAATCATTTACCTCATTCATCTCATTGTACCAATTTTCCACAACTTAACTGGCCCTATGAATTCAAACTTAGATTAAACTCAATAATAAAAATATAGGTAACACTTTATAATAACGTTCAGTCATAAGCCTTATGTTAATGATCAATCAATCAAGTGCTATATTAAAGGAACATTATTTTTCCACCAGATGTGATGTTGATTAGCCATTACAAGCTATGTTTTGTCAATGATTATTTTATCATTAACTAAAGGCTTATACATTACTTTTGGCTGAACTATTATAAAGTGTTAGCATGTGTCGTTTTCAAACATTACCGGCAACAATCAGCATACGAGATGTAAGTTGTAACCTTTTAATTTTAGCAGTGAACACAGTAGAGCGAGGACCTCTCAATCAAGTGGCAAAGATTTGTCATGGGAATTTGGAAAAACAAATCGCAAAAAAAAGTAGTTGTGAACCTCTTTATCCTCTCATATTTCATGTAACCCTGTAAGGGACCGCATCACGGTTGGGACGTCCGGCAGGCTGTGCTTTAGTGCAAATGAGGGAATTTGTCCCCCAAAAAGGGGACCTCAAGTGCATTGTAACTTATCACTCGTCTTATTAACTCCAATACAGGGTTTAGAAACTCTTGAGCACACACCCGTTCACAGAAGAACAGGACAGATGTAAACGTATCAATGACTGAATAAATACATGGATAAACAGTCCCCAGCTGACCCACCCCTGTGCTATTACTGCTCCCTTCAACAATAAACACACCAGGGCTAACACACACCGCAATATCCGAAACGCTGCACTCCAAACACTGCAATTATATAGGAAAACCACCATTTCCAAACCATTCACAAAGTGGGATTGAACTGCAACAAACATATAATATTAAAGCCCAGTGAAGATATATTGAATTTCTGAATTATAAATTATAATGATTATATAATGATATCAAATATTAAGAATAAAACACATTTTGGCCGAAGGTTCCACAACAACTGGAGGTTCCACTACAACCGGAGATTCCACAACAACCGCAGGTTCCACACCAACAACCGCAGATTCCACACCAACAACCACAGGTTCCACACCAACAACCACAGGTTCCACACCAACAACCACAGGTTCTGCACCAACAACCACAGGTTCCACACCAACAACCACAGGTTCCACAACAACCGCAGGTTCCACACCGACAGCTGCAGGTTCCACAACAACCGGAGGTTCCACAACAACCACCAGTTCCACACCAACAACCACAGGTTCAACACCAACAATCGCAGGTTCCACAACAACCGCAGGTTCCACACCAACAACCGGAGTTTTCACAACAACCGGAGGTTCCACAACAACCGCAGGTTCCACACCAACAACCGCAGCTTCTACACCAACAACCGCAGGTTCCACACCAACAACTGGAGGTTCCACAACAACCGCAGGTTCCACATTAACATTCGCAGGTTCCACAACAACCGCAGGTTCCACAACAACCGCAGGTTCCACATCAACAACCGCAGGTTCCACAACAACCGAAGGTTCAACACCAACAACCGGAGTTTTCGCAACAACCGGAGGTTCCACAACAACCGCAGGTTCTACACCAACAACCGCAGGTTCCACACCAACAACTGGAGGTTCCACACCGACAACTGGAGGTTCCACAACAACCGCAGGTTCCACACCAACAACCGCAGGTTCCACAACAACCGCAGGTTCTACACCAACAACCGCAGGTTCCACAACAACCGAAGGTTCCACACCAACAACCGGAGTTTTCGCAACAACCGGAGGTTCCACAACAACCGCAGGTTCACACCAACAACCGCAGGTTCTACACCAACAACCGCAGGTTCCACACCAACAACTGGAGGTTCCACAACAACCGCAGATTCCACACCAACAACCGCAGGTTCCACAACAACCGCAGGTTCCACAGGTTGGTGTGGAACCATAACCCTAACCCTACAAATTGTTTTTGTTGTCAATGTTTTTAAGTAACTTGCTTAATAATTTATAAAAGCAGTATATGATCAGTAATTGGATTTCACATTTTAGCCGAAGGTTCCACAACAACTGGAGGTTCCACTACAACCGGAGATTCCACAACAACCGCAGGTTCCACACCAACAACTGCAGGTTCCATACCAACAACCGCAGGTTCCACAACAACCGCAGGTTCCACACCGACAACTGCAGGTTCCACAACAACCGGAGGTTCCACAACAACCGCCAGTTCCACACCAACAACCGCAGGTTCCACACCAACAACCGCAGGTTCCACAACATCCGCAGGTTCCACACCAACAACCGGAGTTTTCACAACAACCGGAGGTTCCACAACAACTGCAGGTTCCACACCAACAACCGCAGGTTCTACACCAACAACTGCAGGTTCCACACCAACAACTGGAGGTTCCACAACAACTGCAGGTTCCACACCAACATTCGCAGGTTCCACAACAACCGCAGGTTCCACAACAACCGCAGGTTCCACACCAACAACCGCAGGTTCCACAACAACCGCAGGTTCCACACCAACAACCGCAGGTTCTACACCAACAACCGCAGGTTCCACACCACCAACCGGAGGTTCCACACCAACCGGAGGTTCCACACCAACAACCGCAGGTTCCACACCAACCAGAGTTCCCACAACAACCAGAGGTTCCACTACAACCAGAGATTCCACAATAACTAGAGGTTCCACAGCAACCGGAGTTTCCACAACAACTGGAGGTTCCACAACAACCGGAGTTTCCACAACAACCGGAGGTTCCACACCAACCGGAGTTTCCACAACAACCGGAGGTTCCACACCAACCCTCACAGTCCTCTCAGTCAAGATGATCGTCTATGGACAAGTCAGCAATGTAACCATAACTAGATTCCTTGAAGAGGTAAGAGATTGTATCCATCTACTTGCTGGAACTATTTTGTAAGATGTATTAGAAGTGGCACATATTCAACAGACTATAATTATTTATCTCTTTAACTGATGCCTTATTTTTACCCTTTTTTGTTTCTCCTCTTAGTTCTTCCAAAATCAGCTCTCTCCAGAAACAGCTCACATAGTCGTGAAAGGCATCCGAAGAGTTCCACCCCAGTAATGGAAATCGAGTTATTGCTTTAATTAATGCAGTTTAATTGTGGTTAATAAATATTCAGAAACACATTGCTCAAACATTTACATTGATGAGTATGGCAGGGAAACACAACTGGACATCAATGAAAACATTTATCACACAAGACAAAGCAATGGTAAAAGCGACATTAAGTAATACAATTATTTTTGTTGTTACAATGTTTTAACTAACTTGCTTAATAATTTATAAAAGCAGTATATGATCAGTAATTGGACGTTTTAAATGTTAAATAAAGTATATTCCAACGCTGGATGTAGTAATTCTGTTGGTGTTTTTTTTTATCCCATTTTACATATGAAAACATCAATGTTATCATGTCACTTGGATAAAAAAAAAGTATTATTATAGCCTTTCATTGAGGTCTTTCTGGGGGATTGGGCCTGAATGGAAGTCTGCATGGGATCTGGGAGTTGATTGGTTGAGGACTGTCAGGAGAACTGTTGGAAGATTGGTCAGAAACGTTTGACTTATTGCATATGTAAAGTCCCAGAATACTGAAGTGGGTCAACATAAAGGCTGTGGATATTTTGACCGTTTTTAATTTTTTCAGTGTTTTTTTCAGTAAGTTGTGTTGCAGTTATAATAATGCATCCAGCCAATATCAATCCGTGTTGTCTTTTTTTTCTGGGTTCTTATTCCCGATAGCATGTAACGTTACGGGTCTTTCCTTCGTGTACGTCTGCAGCTTCGTTTTCTGTCTGTTGGTTGATCAACTCAACATTTCTTCCTTTTCTTCAACACTCGGTTGCTGGTCCTCTGTGTGCTTCCAGTTCCTTGCAAAAACCCCTGTCCCCGTATAGGTCCAAAATGTGGATTACCGCTCTTCATTCATAAATCTAGTGACATCCGGATTATTCTGAAACATTCTTTTTATATTATAACCGTGATTTTCCATTATGGAATCACATAAAATAGCAACAAGGCAATTAATAAGAGACACAAAAATGTTGAACCCATTTTTTTATTGGGATAATGGGTAACGTTGTTAGTCTCATTATTTGTGGTCTTGTGCGACATCTATTGGCACCTAGTGGTAACTGTGGCTGCCACAATCCTTTGGGTTGATGGTGGTGTTGTCAAGGTGGATCACATTTACCTCTCAATAAGCCGAGTGGTCATTTAGGTGTAGACAACTGACAGGCGTCCACTTAAGGGTTGATTCTTCACACATATACAACACATTGTGCCTCAAAGACTACCCTGTTATCTCTTCAAATGCCCCCCCCCCCCCCCCCCCCCCCCCCCCCCCCAGCCACCAATAATCTTCCTATTCCATTCTACCAATAGAAACACAGTGTACATGAAACAAACTTTCATCATACTTTGTCAATATAGGACTTCGAACAGAATGATGATAAGTCACATCCAGCGCATACAGTGGCTTCACGACCCTTGCATTCCTTGACATTTTGCTGTACTACGATGTCATTTTAAAATCTATTTCATGGGGGATTTTAGTCTGTGCTCAATGCAAAGAACCTAGTTTTTGTCAAAGTTAAATGGAAATTCTAGAAATGTATGTGTAAGAAGTCAAATTGAAATAACAGAGAAACAAGTGAGTTTTCCTGTGTGATTACACAATAGAAGCCAATCGAGAAACGAGTACTCATTGAAACTACACAAACACTAAATGTGTTTTTACAGAGGGGTTGATGGTTTATATTTCCATTGATCCTCGGGGACATGAATGCCATTCAAATGTTTGTCTTTAATTACTCTGATAATTAAAGACAAGTCCTTAGTAGTTTACTCTGTAGGACTAGGCCCTATAGTAGTCTATATGCTTCTTAAGTGGCAATGTGACTATATGGATTGTAATTGCTTAGGAGAGGAGACAAGGAAAGGAGCGGAGACGAGTTTCAACAACTTGACATAAAATCCAACTGAAATAAAGTACTTTCACTCATCAATATGTACTTGTACTTTGACAAATTGTGATTGCAGTCCTGTCAAATTTGCCAAAAATGTTGCAATTGATCATGTAATTCAGGATATGCTTTCATTCAAAGGTATATATATATAATGTTTACATTACAAAATAGTCAAAGATTAACTACATATTTTAAGACATACATATTTTCGCGTAAAGCATGATTCATTTAAAGGATTCCTTATATATTACATAGTAGGGCCTAGGATAATCCAGGACATCACTCGTTTCGTACGGAACTATTTTTACGTGACACACATCGTGGTGCCTGCAAATGTGGCGGATACTGATACAACTAGTGTGAATGCCGTTTGTTTTTTGGCATTCAGTACATTCAAATGTAGGCACTAGTTTTATCAAATGCAACGCATGGCTGATCCAAAGCAACGTACTCACCGTGAGTTACTAGAATAACACGCCATTCAACGTTTCATGTATTGGTTACAACATCGACGGTGCGTTAGCTATATTTGTTTATTTTGCTCACTTACGTTACGTTGCCACAATTTGAAATACACCTCATATTTAGCCGTCCATCTATCAACAATTGCAGGTTCATCCTACTATTGAGTCTATGATATCAACTAACATTGACCTGGACACAAATATGCCTTCTACTTTTTCCTTGGACAGTTGTAGAATAACGCTACTGCAATCACAACGCAACGTCACACAATGGACAGAGACTTGCTGAGGCAGTGTCTGACTTATCACGGTGAATCACTGTTCAACACGCTGCAATGTGAGCAGACGGAAAACCCAGACTTCCAAGCGGTAGCCTCTGACCTGGCCAAGGCCACGTACGAGAGGTACGTTCTCACACAGCACCGAGCGTTTGGGCGTGCGCCATTCACAATGCATTATGAGATCAATGCATGATGCAGGGCTATTTGTTGTTGTTGTTGTTGTTGTTGTTGCACTCTTTCTTCTTTGCATCCACTATATAAAAAAAAAGGGTTTCCATCTGGGTTACAAAAGCATGTCTTAAACGGCATAATAGGAATTCATCAATATCTTCCAAATGCATGCATAAACGGTGTTGCGCAATGAAACACCCTCGGAAACATGCGTATTCAGGGTTTCAACGCAGAATTCCAGATGTAAAAAAAAATAAAAACCTGTGAGGTGAGAATATGCGTAAATCACCCTAGACACCTCGCGTATGCAGTGTTGGAAGTCAGTGTGAAATGGCGACACCATGAGCGAAAGGCAGAGCGATGGTACATGTAAAAAGACATGATCAACTTTATCATGTCTTTTTGTACCATGTACCATCTCCAAAAGTGGAGTCTATCCAAACTTTTGGATAGACAGACAATGTGAATAACAGACAGGTAGGGGATATGCACGTCCATCCTAGCCTGGGTTTGGGATGTCATTATCCGCCCCACATTCGTTTTTGACGTACACTGCTGTTGAGCAGGCCAACGTTAAAACGCAATTTGCAGTGGCAACAACTTTCCCTTTGCATTATGAATGAATGAAACTTCTGATTGGTAATGAGCGATCAGTTTATTGAGAAATCCAGGTGTTTATGGGTGTTCCTGGAGCCATGTTTGGTAAATTAATGGGAGTTGACGGGGTGTGGCCCTAAGTTTGTGCACGTGCAACTTTCACGTGCACGTTCAACTTTCTCGCTGACCATTAATTAGCGCCGACGCCTACGCAGAGCCCTGTGCATGTGGCTCCAGGAACGGGAATTGAATGGATAAGCCTATTTGTATCCCCGTTCCCCAGACGGAGAACTGAATACAGATGGAGGCCCTGATTAGCGTGTGTTTCTGTTTCCCTATGCAGGGGCGGTACAGGGGAGGGAAGTCCCCTAGTGGAGCAGTTCATCGCCCGGAAAGCAGACATCCTCTTCTGTCCCACATGGAAGACCGCCATTCCCAGGGAAGAAGAGTTGGCCGACGAGGAGGCTGCAGGTGAACTCAGTGTTGGTGTGATCTGCGGTAGAACCTACTGTTTCATACAACTACCTTGATTAATAATTGCCAGTGTGTAGGTTTCCTCTGTGTTTAAATACGATTAGATAAGTAAAGAATAATACTTTATTGATCCCAGACCGTAAATACTGCCACAGCAGCAAGTACAGTACAGTGTTTAAATAAGAAAAGAGATGCAAATGGAAAACAATAAAAACTCCCCCCAAAATTGATCCGCAAAGTATAAATATATATGCAAAAATAAATAGAATAGAATGAAGCCCCTGGCCTAGTTTAGTTTAGCCATCTCTGTCGATATTATTGTGTGTGTAGTAGGGCTGTAGTAGGGCTGTAGTAGGGCTGTAGTAGGGCTGTAGTAGGCCTGTTAACGCTAGTGAGGAATGTGGAAAGCAGCACTTCCTCATTTTGTGCCACATGTCTTTTGATTGTTACATGGGCGCACGTCGGATCTGCCAGCTTGGCGTGTCGGGTGTGTGATTGATGATCTGTTCCTCTCTTATGGGGAAATGGCCAACGTGTTTGGAAGTGATTTCGTATATGGTGCGGTAGTGGACTGTGTCACAGCAGTTCCTCATTACAGTTCATCATTGCAGTTCGGCCCAAACCAAATAGGAAGTGTTCATGGGTTGCGCACGGTTCCTATGGCGATTTGTCGCTTGTCGCGAACCTCGGAATATTTTGTGTTGAGTGGGCGAACTGCATGTCCACACCAATGTTGGGGCCAAACGTGGACTGTCCGTGCACTTCGAGAACGGAGAACCACGGCGATTACAGTGCCCGCTACAGAGTGCAACAGTCTGGGGGGAATGTGTCGCCCTCTTTTTGAAGGTTTCAAGACTCAAGGCATCTTTTTTTCTTTCTCCTACTGCTGAATATTTCCTATCTGCTACGCGGTTACTGTCACTGTTATGTGTATTGTCACTGTTTACATTTCTGTCTCCGCCACGCGGCCACTCACTCGCTCTAGGTATTGTCGATCACGTCTATCATGTCCTGTGTACGTGCCCTCTATCTACTATGGTCGGCCAGCTTTTCGGAATCGCCCCCCCCTCAGGGATAAATAAAGGTTTTGGCGCAAGGCAGAACGCCGGTCCCGATTTTACAATCGGCAGAGTGCACGCGTCCATGGTATCGGGCTGGTGCGTGCGCTCATATCCATCTACATCCGTGTCCGTCCCCAGAGCCGTACGCCATCATGCCGCCGGCCGAGGCCTTCATGGAGGTGCCCTTCGAGGAGCGTCGGGCCATGCTGTACCGGGACCTGGAGCGAGGCGACGCCGTGGTGGGCAGGATCAATAACGTGCGAGAGTACGGCTTCTTCCTCACGCTGCTGTGCGCGGCGGGGGGGCTGAAGAGGGACATGGAGGACCTGGAGCTGTCGGTAGGTCGGCCGAGCGCGGGGGCCCCCACGCTCGCCTCCGTAGGGTCTCACTTAGAGCGGACCCCCTGGTGAAGTCCAGTGCGCCGGCGCAAGGGGTTAGGGTCACTTTACGGCCTCGCACTAGTTGCTCATGGCCTGAGAAGCAACTCTGTAGAAGTCTTCGAGGGCATTCTTACTCTCCTAGGAATTCAAATGTAACCTGAATGCCGTAGAAGGAGTTTGCCCCAAAAATGATTCACGGAGTGCTAAAAAGACAATCATTACAACCTGATGCATCCAGTCCTGATCTGTAAATAGCCACACAATTCAAAGAGGAACAACAGACACTCGCTAGGGTTGATTGTGTTGGGTTGACTCTTGTTTACTTCCCCCAGGCCTTGTGTCACATCAAAGAGATACCTTCCACCGGTAGCCATGACGACCCTCTTTCCTACTACCAGATAGGAGACCTCATCAGAGGTCAGTGTCCTCCTCTGTAGCATGTAAACAAATACACCTTCCCATTGTTGTTTTTTACATATCCTACATTTAGCTGCTATGCTGTGCTACGTGTCAAGCAGCTTCAGTAACAGAGATGTTTCACTGCGTCGATTTAGAGACTGCAGTGCTAACCACAGGCTGTGTCTTTTGTCTTCTGGTTGGCAGCCGGCGTAAAGGACCTTGACCGCTACCAGGAGAAGATCACGGTGTCCCTGCTCCCGTCCTCCCTCTGTCCACGCCTTGCGCACATCAAACTGGGCGTCATTGCCAGGGAAGAGCTGCCCAAACACTACAGGTACCCCACTCTGGGTCCTGCTCTACATGGCAGCATATATTTAGTGTATCCGCACAAAGAGGAGGATTTATCATAGCATCGTCTGCGTTGCTACATGTAGGAGGTAAAAGGGCAGATCAAATGCAGTACATGGCACAAAGGGCAGTAAAACATCAAAGGAAATCCCACTGCATAGCAGAGTTAAAACAAACCAGTCAATGCGGAGATGATTCATTCTCCCATTGTGGCCGGTTAAAGCCAAGAAGCAGATGGAAATAAACAAAGTCCTCATGTTGAAGTCGATCTGCATTTTTATCCCCATTCTTCTCTGCTTTACCCCTACGTTTTGGGTGTGTACCTGTTAAGCTAAGCTAACACTAACTTCAATCGACCTATAAACTTGCTATCTAAGGGACATGGGTGGCAGACCGTTAAGAGACTCAGCGTGTAGTAGGTTTCCTTGAACTTGAGATGGGGGTCCAAAAGACCCGGGCTACACCGGCGTTACAAAGCCGTCTCTCCCCCTCGTCCTCCGCAGCCGTGGCCTCCGCGTGGCCGACGACACCCGCGAGACATACGAGCGGCTCCTGCGCAGTTGCCACGGCTACCACAACCCCTTGGTGGTGGAGTACCTGCTGGGCAGAGTGGGGGTCAGCGACGAGCGGCCCCCCATCGCTAATGAGAGGACTGCAGAGGTAACCTTGGCCGGCAAAGTCAACGGATGCATTTATGTAAATGCAGTCCATTGATGACTGTAATCACAAACTTCGATTTTGGCCTTATCTGATTGCCAACCTGAGTGTTCCCTGGACCCTGTCTTAGGTGCGCTGTAATCAGCATGGTCAATAATAGTTGTCCTACCGGATGCGGTCCTAATCATGGCGATCGTTGATTTATTTGTGGTTCTCCTTGCTCTGCATGTCAACAGTAAGCATTTTCACGAGGAGGACTTTGCGTCTGTGATCAGGAAGAAGCAGTCGGCCTCCTGGGCACTGAAATGGTAATCCTCCCATTCATCCAACTTCCATTCTTTTCCATTTTCTTTTCTTTGGCGCCACCTCTGGAGATAATCTGTCGTTTTTCAAAGAGATACAAACAGTGCCACCACTCACACCCAGTTTGTAACATTCATAATACTGCAAAGGCAACGGCTTTCATCAGTGGGCCAAACCACCATTGTGCTACCTCATTCGTTGAAAGATAATGACTTTACAGACATTAATTTGCCTGAAAATCTTTGGGATTCCACTTTTAACTGCAATTCCTCAATATCTTCCTGACAACCTTTCATTTTCTTAAGAACTTACACCTTACAACTTACATTTCTTTCTTAATAAATATCGTATTCCATTCTAACAAACTTCTTCTCTGTGTGTGTGTGTGTGTGTGTGTGTGTGTGTGTGTGTGTGTGTCTCTGTGTGTGTGTGTGTGTTGTGTCTGTGTGTGTGTCTGTGTGTCTGTGTGTCTGTGTCTGTGTGTGTGTGTGTGTGCGTGTGTGTGTGTGTGTGTGTGTCTGTGTCTGTGTGTGTGTGTGTGTCTGTGTGTGTGTGTGTGTGTGTGTGTGTGTGCGCGTGCGGGGTCTCAGTGTGCGCTCCGGGGTGGACCACTTTAAGCACGGCCGCCATGTGGAGGCCATGAACGAGTACAACAAGGCCCTGGAGATCGACCCCCGCAACGTGGAGGCGCTGGTGGCGCGCGGCGCCCTGTGAGTACTGCTCAGCGACAGCTCATCCTCCCTCCCCATGTCCAGCTATTGCAGAGCTCTAGCCCCCGTACAGAGGGCGGTGTGAGGGAGTCACTGGCACACCATCAAAACGCTGTGCGAACGACGCTGGATTTAAGCCTTTCAATTGCATCCACTCCGCTAAACACCGTTTACACACAAGAGCCCTCAATAGCAAGTGTATATTAAAATAGTAGAAATCGCGTGCCGTTATTGTTGCACATTATAGTTGGGCTGTCCAATCCATAGCCTTACATGGCCTGTTCGATTTTAGCAGTGTTGTGCGTCCCACAGCGCCGCCTCCTCCCTCGCCTCGCTCCAAACCTATCATTCAGTCCGCAAGGTGAAAAATGTATCGTTGACGGCAATGGATGCACCAGCACCAATCGCATTTCTACCAGCGTTACTGGCGTTCTGGCTCGCGCATGCCCTTACGTCCATTGCCAACCGTTGAGCAAGGCAGACTCCGGCCTCTCCCATGTTGGCTATAGAGAGACGTGTGCGCCAATCAGCAGCACATGAATGAGCCCTTATTCCCAGGTACGCCAACAAAGGAGGCATGATGAAGGCCATTTCCGACTTCGAGCTGGGCCTGGAGACCTGCCCGGACCACCGCAACGCCAAGAAGTACCTGTGCCAGACCCTGGTGGAGAGGGGCAAACAGTGAGTAGCACAGAGCGCCTGGGTTCGGCAAGCCTCGCGATCACGGCTGCACCGTCATTTATACGGGCCGAGTGAAGTGATTGGACAGGCTTCTTGAAGGCTGGCGACCGCCACAGATACCGGATATATATGTGTTTTTTATGGCATTCGATTTATTGATTGTCTTGAGTATTACGACAATTTCAACAAATATGACCACCAATGCTTCTGCCATTGCTTTAATGGACCATACTCGCAGCTTTGAAAGCTCCCCAGCCAACATAGTAATTATAATCCATTTGATTTATACAACGAACCCAAGGCGTTTTACAGTGAGAGGAGAAACAAAAATCAAGAACAGGAAACAAAGATAAAACAAGTTAGCGACAAGGGGGATTGTCCACAGACGTGGACGAAGACTCGGGTGTTCGGCCGGTGCCGTACGTTCGTCGACGCTCGTCGTTGAATGTGAATTGCTTAGGATGCGTAAACACAACGTGTGCGCTCATAGTGCTCCATGCAGGGGATTTGAATGGCGGAGGATGCCGACGCGTGTGTTTTGGGGTTCCCTCCCCAGGCTTCAGGAGCAGGAGAAGTTTGTGACCGCCGAGGGGCTGTACCGGAGGGCGCTGTCGCTAGACGACTCGTACCCCGAAGCACAAGCAGCCCTGCGCAGGATTACAGACACCATCCAGGTGTGTTGGCCACAACACACACACGCAAAAACACACGCACGCACACACACACACACACACACACACACACACACGGGCACTAGAGGGCCTAACACTTCCCGTTCTGGAAAGCGATCCCTTGCTGTAAATGACAGGCGTGTCAAGCAAGCAAGCCCTTGTTGTTTTACAAAGGCTGTAGTTATTTCTCAATGTGCACCGTGTAGCAAAAAAAATGCATGCTTTGAAGCAAAAGACAAAAAGCGAGCATATATGTACACACCCAAAACGACTGCGGTTTGTAAGACTGATGAAGTGTTTTCGGTGTGTGTGTGTGTGTGTCTCTATGACACTCCCTCCTCCTCCTCCTCCTCCTCCTCCTCCTCCTCCTCCTCCTCCTCCTCCTCCTCCTCCTCCTCCTCCTCCTCCTCCTCCTCCAACCCTGCATCCCTTTGCCCCGGGGATTCTCTGCTCCAACCTCTACCGCCTCCTGGTGGCGACTGCGTATCCGGCCGGGGGGTAAACAAACGACTCTCCCCTGGGACGCTGGCTGGAACCACAACAACCCTGGTCCAAATACTGACAACTGTACCCATCTATGTGGAAACACCTGGACCGCTGCTGTATCTGTTGGTGTCCGACACACCTCTCTCTCTTTCTCTCTGTCTCTCTCTCTCTCTGTCTCTCTCTCTCTGTCTGTCTGTCTCCATCCTCCTTTGGACTCCATGTGGGCGAACCTCGCTCTCGGGATCGACTGGCTTCTGACACGGTAAAATGTTTCCTTTGCATAAGCCTATTTGTCTGTCTGGCTCTCTCTCGCTCTCTCTGGCTCTCCTTTTCGCTCTGTCTCTCTCTCTCTCTCTCTCTCTCTCGCTCTCGCTCTCGCTCTCTCTCGCTCTCTCTGGCTCTCCTTTTCGCTCTGTTTCTCTCTCTCTCTCTCTCTCTCTCTCTCTCTCTCTCTCTCTCTCTCTCTCTCTCTCTCTCTCTCTCTCTCTCTCTCTCTCTCTCTCTCTCTCTCTCTCTCTCTCTCTCTCTCTCTCTCTCTCAATCCTCTCCTCATTGGAATCCTCTTCCTCGGCTGACTGAACGTTGTGTGCGGGTGGTGGGCGGCCTCTGTGGTGTGGGTGCTATATCGCCGCACACGTGCGTTTGGTGGTGTACCCCTGGCCCTCTGCCCTTCTCTCTGGCGCCACCAAAGAAATCGATCCGTCTGCGGGAAGAGGCAGTGGCTAAGGAGACAGAGAAAGCTAAGTCTGGACAGACCAGTGCAGAGAAATTGCGTAAGATCTTAAAAGAGGAAAAGAGGTGAGTGTGCAACCGGTTATAAGGTACGGAAGGTAACAACTACTATTAAATCAAAATGAATGAACACAGCATAAGTTGTAAGTTTCAGAGGAAGTGTAAAAGGTGCTTGGTTTGTAATATGACGAGAATATACATTCAGAGTAAAGTTAATATATGGGATAAAGTGCACTATGTATATCTGTATAGATAGATCTATATATATATATATTTTATATTCCTATTTGCATAATTAGTTTTTCTGTACATCTATGTTGTCCACCAATTGCCTTCAGGATGAACCCTCATTCCATGTCACATTTTCTAGGATGAAGAGAAAACGAAAGAGGTCGTCTTCCTCCTCCTCCTCCTCTCCCTCAGAGCACCCTTCCTTGTCCCCCACCTCGACCGCCTCCTCGCGACGGAGGTCCAAAAAGAGGAGGCGCAAACGGGGGGGCTCGGACCGGGGGAGTCAGCGCCACCGCAGGCGCTCCTCCAGAGACGACGGCACAAGCAGGAGGAAGAGGAGGGCGGGGGAGGAGGAGGAGGAGGAGGAGGAGGAAGAGTACCCAGCGCCCCCTAACACCTCCGCCACCTTCCTGTACCGGCCGGGGTTCCTGGGGTCGGGCTCTGGACGGGGGGAGGGTGGTGGTGGTGGTGGTGGTGGTGAGGATGATGATGATGATGAGGAGGAGGTGGTGGTTGACGACAGGAGGATCTGTCAGCTCTACTCGCTGTCTGCAGCGTCCGAGGACGAAGGGTCGGACCATCGGGGGGGCGACTCGTCGCGCAGCAACAGGGAGGGGAGGAAGGGGAAGAAAGACCGAGAGGAGAGAAGCTTTAGCAGCGATGGTACGGGAGGGAGGAGGAGCAGGAGAGAGAGCAGGAGAGAGAGCAGCAGTGACCGCAGCGCATGCGGGGCAGAGAGGGAGCGGGGGAAGGCCAGGAGGAGGAGCAGTGGAGAGGGCGGCAGGAGGAGCAGGGACACGGGTCCAACGGGGAAGGGAGGCGACGTGGGCCACGGTAGGAGGAGGAGCAGCAGCAGCAGCAGCATAGACGAGGGCAGAAGGAGGCGGAAGGCATCCACCTCCTCCCTCGAGTCCCAGCGCTCGCGGAAATCGAACGTTGCGGCCGAGCGGCCCCAGGCCTGTCGGAGGTCCAGCTCCGTCAGCCAGGGCCAGCAGGCCCCGCCCCCCCCGTCCTCCCGGAGGACCTCGCTGGACGGCGGCAGGTCCCAGAGCAGGCCAGGGAGGGGGCCGGAGCAGAGGGTAGAGGGAGCAGGGGGAGGGGATGGCCACAGAGCGCAGGCCGCCTCCACCAGTAATGGACAGGGGGGCGCGGCCAGACCTCCACCCCCACCGGCAGCAGGAGGGGGGGCGGGCAAGAAAGAGCTTCCTCCCAACCTGATGGATATCTTTAACAAGATCGCCCAGTTTGAGAAGGAGAAAGGAGTCGGGCCAAGGAAATAAGTCCTCCTGCGATTGACCGCTCTCAAGTCCGCCTCTTGTCTTAAAGAATTAGATTGAAGAAATGTAATTAGAGTGGGAAGCAAGTTAACACGATGGCATGGTGTTCACTTCTAGCTTATGGACTCCAAGTCTAATCGAGGGGATACCTTTTTGTTATTTCTAATGTTGTAATAATCCGTTAATTTAATTTTTACCATAAAAAGACAGGATTTATCATACCTCCAAGGCCTTATTGTCCATTTTGCTATTGACAGAGATGCTTTATTAATGTAATGTGTTGCGTTTATCTCTCTGTCCACTGTTAACTTTGGTTACTGACAGAGATGCTCCCAATATGCTGTTGAGGTTGTTTTCTGAACACTGGTAACTACAATGCAGTGTGATGTAGATCCTGGCTACGCGACATCACCATGATCATTTCATTGTAAATAAATGATGTAACGACAGCAAGGTTGGTGTGTTTGTTGTACAGAGCGGGAAAAATTAAAAGTACAAGTATCTCTCTCTCTCTCTCTCTCTCTCTCTCTCTCTCTCTCTCTCTCTCTCTCTCTCTCTCTCTCTCTCTCTCTCTCTCTCTCTCTCTCTCTCTCTCTCTCTCTCTCTCTCTCTCTCTCTCTCTCTCTCTCTCTCTCTCTCTCCCGAGCCTCCCGAGCTGCAAATGCTTTACAACAATTATGCTAAATACCTCAACTACAGCCTGCAAGACTGACAGGGGTCAATACAATATCACATGAAGGCAGCAGAAATACTGCATCCCTCCTACATTCGTGAAAACAGCATTCACATTTTGACCCAGATAAAGAATAAAAAGATTAACCGAATGTGTGGAGAAATTGAGGACTTTCTGGCCCAACTAACCTTGTAGGTCAGTACACATAACAATTAAAAGAAATCACATGTACAAATATGGCAGATAGTGTCAGATGTCTTTCAGTGTTGAAATCATCCATACAATGAAACAATAGTTACGGAGCACATATTTTGCAACAACTCAATTATTATTTTTTGTACAGGGGGATCTACAAATGGAAGTAATTATTTAAGACTGACAAAATGACAACTAGGCAATTTAATCTTTGTATTGCCTGATATCTCAAATGTGTTATGATTTCTGTCATCACAAAGTTATACTGTCCAACGGCCAGGGGAGTAGTTAATTGACTGAAGTGGGAGTGGATCCTCCACCTCCACTCACCATTGGATATCAGGTCAAAGTTCCTTACAAACGTGACACGTTTTGGAATGGCATTTTCCGCTTTTATTTTGAAGTCTCAATAAGAATAAAAAAAGATAGAGAATACGCTAAATTAAAATAATACATAGAAAGACAGAATGGAATAGTCGTTTCTTCTTCGGCTCTTGTGACTTTTCTTTTCAGGTATGAAAAACAACGTTGGATTTTCAGACAGTAATTTAATCAATGTAACAATTTGGGCTTTTTGTTCATCGCTTATTTAGACATGTTTATTGCAGAGAAATGATCAGTGAAAAATAAAGAAAACAGCAGTGGTGCCCTGATTCTTCTGTATTATTTTATGTATATATTTATATTTTAAACGGGCCTCATGCAGCAAATTCAGACTACTCTGTTTAGACACACCTCTCTGGAGACTTGGAGTGACAGTGGCATACCCCTACTGTCCACAAGTACCCCCCCCCCCCCCCCCCCCACCTCCCCATATGGATATGAAGAATTGTTGCCACGCCCCAGTGGTGGTGGTGTCATTTATATGAAAGAGGGGTTTAAAATATACTGGAATGATCAATTAGGAGGCTGTAGCCCTAGCTGTAGCCCTAGCGGCTGGAGGACGTTTCGTTTTGTCTTCTTTCCATTCACTTCTTTGCCAAAAGATCAAAAGATAATCTTGCTTGGTAGAACAGTTTGCAGACGGTGGGAAGATTTAACGGCTGTCAGTTCACCCGACCCTCCAGAAATGTCTTTGTTGGTCCATTCAGTTTGACGTGTGGAAACTAACCCTAACCACCACCAGTAGGACTACTACACTGAAAACCATCATTTATGAGGGTTCATGTTGGCTCATGTTTATCTCAAATACACTCCTCTTTGAGAGGGGCAGACAGTTAGAAGGCCTCTTTAAGAGAGAAGGATGATTGACAACAATAATAAAGAATCAATAACTACAATAAATTAATAAACTATTTTATCTTTGAGCCAATTATAAACGATTAAAAACTAAATTCACGTGGTTATGAAGGTCCACCGTCCAAGCGATAAGTTTGACGTCACTTTATGGCACCATACAGGTTAAATATTACAGCTTTGACAGAAGCGGATCATACTTCAGTCCTTCTCCACCAAGTACTGAGCTGACGAGGAGAGCTGAGATGAGGTAAATACTGGCTATTTTGACATCAAATACAATCATTTATAATCAATTAACATCAGCAAGACGGTTTATATCACAAGTGAATAGGATCACATTGAAATTGAATTATAAATTATGCATAAAAAAAAATTTCTGATTTCTTATGAAACGTGACAAAAGATAACATCATATAACTCAATGTTCTTTGTCTTTAATTTGCCCTTCAGTGATGTTCTCAGTCCCCCGACCCTGACGGCCAAACTGGAGACACTAGAATGCCACTTCACCTGGGGCCTGTCCGACAACCGATCACACCTTCTCCGTCTCAGGGATAAATTGGAGGACATTGGCACCGAAGAAGGAAACCCATGGCTGGGACACATTTACAACCTGCAGGCACACGTCCACTTTCTACTGGCTTCTACAGAGGACAGCGCGGGCTCCACTACGGGGGACGCCCTGCGCTGCTTTGGCATGGCAGCGGAGGCCTTTCGTCAGGTTAGGAACACTGTTCCAGACGAGGGTCCCTGGCTGCTGGTGAACTACGGCAACTTGGCTTGGCTGCACTATCACAGGAAAGAGCCATCTGAGAGCCTCGCATACGTGGGTAAGGTAGAGGCACTGCTGCGAGAATACCCGTCTCCAATACCAGGGCAACTCCATCAGGAGGTCCTTGCCGAAAAAGCATGGACACTCATGAATCTCGGCCGAGACGGCCAACGTAAAGCTGTGGAGTTGTTCACGAAAGCGATCGAGGTGGAGCCAGACATCGTGGAGTGGACCACAAGCCACGCGTTGGCATTGGCGAGTTCTTCTAAAGACCCCTCACCAGAGCAGGAGGCAAACATCTTGGAGACATTGAAACTCGCAACTGCAGGCGATCCAGACAACTTGTACGTTGCCGCAATTCACCTCGGAAGGCTCGCCAAGACCGACAAAGCGATTGAAGACCGAGCCCGTGAGTTGGCCAAACGAGTACTGCAGAAGCCCCAGAGCAGCTACAGTGGAATCCGACCCTTGCTAAGACTGTACAGAATGTACCTGTCCTTCGATGAGGCCATTGATGTGGCGAATGAGGCTTTAAAAAGGCATCCAACCAAACGGCATCTCAAATACGGTCTTGCGAACTGTTACAAGTGGAAGATCTTTTCAGACGGAGACAGTCCCCTGATTGAGAGCCAGAGAAAACGAGCCATTAGGCTTTATGAGGACTTGAGCCGCCTGTATCCTCATACTTTCTTAATGGGGAAAATCACCCTAGCAAGTTTATATGGCCAGACATGCAATCGTGGCAAGATGGAAGGTGACAAGATATTTAAGGAATTGTTGAAAAGTAAATTAGAGCCTCCCGAGCTGCAAATACTTTACAACAATTATGCTAAATACCTCAACTACAGCCTGCAAGACCGACAGGGGTCAATACAATACCACATGAAGGCAGCAGAAATACTGCATCCCTCCTACATTCGTGAAAACAGCATTCACATTTTGACTCAGATAAAGAATAAAAAGATTAACCGAATGTGTGGAGAAATTGAGGACTTTCTGGCCCAACTAACCTTGTAGGTCAGTACACATAATAAAAAGAAATCACATGTACAACCTAATTAGACAAAATCCTTTATTTCTTAAATATGGCAGATAGTGTCAGATGTCTTTCAGTGTTGAAATCATCCATACAATGAAACAATAGTTACGGAGCACATATTTTGCAACAACTCAATTATTATTTTTTGTACAGGGGGATCTACAAATGGAAGTAATTATTTAAGACTGACAAAATGACAACCAGGCAATTTAATCTTTGTATTGCCTGATATCTCAAATGTGTTATGATTTCTGTCATCACAAAGTTATACTGTCCTACGGCCAGGGGAGTAGTTAATTGACTGAAGTGGGAGTGGATCCTCCACCTCCACTCACCATTGGATATCAGGTCAAAGTTCCTTACAAACGTGACACGTTTTGGAATGGCATTTTCCGCTTTTATTTTGAAGTCTCAATAAGAATAAAAAAAGATAGAGAATACGCTAAATTAAAATAATACATAGAAAGACAGAATGGAATAGTCGTTTCTTCTTCGGCTCTTCTTGTGACTTTTCTTTTCAGGTATGAAAAACAAACGTTGGATTTTCAGACAGTAATTTAATCAATGTAACAATTTGGGCTTTTTGTTCATCGCTTATTTAGACATGTTTATTGCAGAGAAATGATCAGTGAAAAATAAAGAAAACAGCAGTGGTGCCCTGGTTCTTCTGTATTATTTTATGTATATATTTATATTTTAAACGGGCCTCATGCAGCAAATTCAGACTACTCTGTTTAGACACACCTCTCTGGAGACTTGGAGTGACAGTGGCATACCCCTACTGTCCACAAGCACCCCCCCCCCCCCCCCCCCCCCCCCCAACCTCCCCATATGGATATGAAGAATTGTTGCCACGCCCCAGTGGTGGTGGTGTCATTTATATGAAAGAGGGCTTTAAAATATACTGGAATGATCAATTAGGAGGCTGTAGCCCTACAGGAAGTGATGCAATGAGTAGGTGACTTACGGTCAAGGACACTAACAAGTGAGCTATAGACCTGGGGTCTCTTTTATATGAAAGAGGATCTCAAAGGACATATATGATTCTCAATTTGGTGGCTCCAGCCCTACAAGAAGTGACTCACAAAGCCTCAGCACATGCTCCATCTCCAGGATCCTCACCCAGCTGCTCGCTTGCAGGAGTTAGATCATGGCTACGCAACATCACCATGATCATTTTATGGCAAATAAATGATGTAACGACAGCAAGGTTGGTGTGTTTGTTGTACAGAGGGGGGAAAATGAAATGTACAAGTATCTTGCGTCCATTTTTTTATTTGTGTTATATGTATATATCTCTATGTATCTATCTCTGTCTCTGTATATCTCACTATATATCCATCTCTATATCTCTATATGTTCATCTCTAACTATATATCTTTATATATATATATCCATATCTATATAATGTTCTCTATATATCTATCTCTCTATATCTATATACATCTCTATATATCCATCTGTCTAAAGCTCTATCTATCTTTATCTCTATCTCTGTCTATATCTTTTTATCCATATCTATCTATATGTCCCAATATCTTTATCTATCTCTATATATCTATATTTATCTCTTTATATCTATCTTTATCTCTCTATATCTATATATATCTCGTGGTGGGGGCGGCTGGAGGGCGTTTCGTTTTGTCTTCTTTCCATTCACTTCTTTGCCAAAAGATCAAAAGATAATCTTGTTTGGTAGAACAGTTTGCAGACGGTGGGAAGATTTAACGGGTGTCAGTTCACCCGACCCTCCAGAAATGTCTTTGTTGGTCCATTCAGTTTGACGTGTGGAAACTAACCCTAACCACCACCAGTAGGACTACTTACACTGAAAACCATCATTTATGAGGGTTCATGTTGGCTCATGTTTATCTCAAATACACTCCTCTTTGAGAGGGGCAGACAGTTAGAAGGCCTCTTTAAGAGAGAAGGATGATTGACAACAATAATAAAGAATCAATAACTACAATAAATTAAACTATTTTATCTTTGAGCCAATTATAAACGATTAAAAACTAAATTCACGTGGTTATGAAGGTCCACCGTCCAAGCGATAAGTTTGACGTCACTTTATGGCACCATACAGGTTAAATATTACAGCTTTGACAGAAGCGGATCATACTTCAGTCCTTCTCCACCAAGTACTGAGCTGACGAGGAGAGCTGAGATGAGGTAAATACTGGCTATTTTGACATCAAATACAATAATTTATAATCAATTAAAATCAGCAAGACGGTTTATATCACAAGTGAATAGGATCACATTGAAATTGAATTATAAATGATGCATAAAAAACAAATTTCTGATTTCTTATGAAACGTGACAAAAGATAACATCATATAACTCAATGCTCTTTGTCTTTAATTTGCCCTTCAGTGATGTTCTCAGTCCCCCGACCCTGACGGCCAAACTGGAGACACTAGAATGCCACTTCACCTGGGGCCTGTCCGACAACCGATCACACCTTCTCCGTCTCAGGGATAAATTGGAGGACATTGGCACCGAAGAAGGAAACCCATGGCTGGGACACATTTACAACCTGCAGGCACACGTCCACTTTCTACTGGCTTCTACAGAGGACAGCGCGGGCTCCACTACGGGGGACGCCCTGCGCTGCTTTGGCATGGCAGCGGAGGCCTTTCGTCAGGTTAGGAACACTGTTCCAGACGAGGGTCCCTGGCTGCTGGTGAACTACGGCAACTTGGCTTGGCTGCACTATCACAGGAAAGAGCCATCTGAGAGCCTCGCATACGTGGGTAAGGTAGAGGCACTGCTGCGAGAATACCCGTCTCCAATACCAGGGCAACTCCATCAGGAGGTCCTTGCCGAAAAAGCATGGACACTCATGAATCTCGGCCGAGACGGCCAACGTAAAGCTGTGGAGTTGTTCACGAAAGCGATCGAGGTGGAGCCAGACATCGTGGAGTGGACCACAAGCCACGCGTTGGCATTGGCGAGTTCTTCTAAAGACCCCTCACCAGAGCAGGAGGCAAACATCTTGGAGACATTGAAACGCGCCGCTGCAGGCGATCCAGACAACTTGTACGTTGCCGCAATTCACCTCGGAAGGCTCGCCAAGACCGACAAAGCGATTGAAGACCGAGCCCGTGAGTTGGCCAAACGAGTACTGCAGAAGCCCCAGAGCAGCTACAGTGGAATCCGACCCTTGCTAAGACTGTACAGAATGTACCTGTCCTTCGATGAGGCCATTGATGTGGCGAATGAGGCTTTAAAAAGGCATCCAACCAAACGGCATCTCAAATACGGTCTTGCGAACTGTTACAAGTGGAAGATCTTTTCAGACGGAGACAGTCCCCTGATTGAGAGCCAGAGAAAACGAGCCATTAGGCTTTATGAGGACTTGAGCCGCCTGTATCCTCATACTTTCTTAATGGGGAAAATCACCCTAGCAAGTTTATATGGCCAGACATGCAATCGTGGCAAGATGGAAGGTGACAAGATATTTAAGGAATTGTTGAAAAGTAAATTAGAGCCTCCCGAGCTGCAAATACTTTACAACAATTATGCTAAATACCTCAACTACAGCCTGCAAGACCGACAGGGGTCAATACAATACCACATGAAGGCAGCAGAAATACTGCATCCCTCCTACATTCGTGAAAACAGCATTCACATTTTGACCCAGATAAAGAATAGAAAGATGAACCGAATGTGTGGAGAAATTGAGGACTTTCTGGCCCAACTAACCTTGTAGGTCAGTACACATAATAAAAAGAAATCACATGTACAACCTAATTAGACAAAATCCTTTATTTCTTAAATATGGCAGATAGTGTCAGATGTCTTTCAAAGTTGAAATCATCCATACAATGAAACAATAGTTACGGAGCACATATTTTGCAACCACCAACGACTCTATTATTATTTTTGTACAAGGGGATCTACAAATGGAAGTAATTATTTAAGACTGACAAAATGACAACCAGGCAATTTAATCTTTGTATTGCCTGATATCTCAAATGTGTTATGATTTCTGTCATCACAAAGTTATACTGTCCTACGGCCAGGGGAGTAGTTAATTGACTGAAGTGGGAGTGGATCCTCCACCTCCACTCACCATTGGATATCAGGTCAAAGTTCCTTACAAACGTGACACGTTTTGGAATGGCATTTTCCGCTTTTATTTTGAAGTCTCAATAAGAATAAAAAAAGATAGAGAATACGCTAAATTAAAATAATACATAGAAAGACAGAATGGAATAGTCGTTTCTTCTTCGGCTCTTCTTGTGACTTTTCTTTTCAGGTATGAAAAACAAACGTTGGATTTTCAGACAGTAATTTAATCAATGTAACAATTTGGGCTTTTTGTTCATCGCTTATTTAGACATGTTTATTGCAGAGAAATGATCAGTGAAAAATAAAGAAAACAGCAGTGGTGCTCTGGTTCTTCTGTATTATTTTATGTATATGTTTATATTTTAAACGGGCCTCATGCAGCAAATTCAGACTACTCTGTTTAGACACACCTCTCTGGAGACTTGGAGTGACAGTGGCATACCCCTACTGTCCACAAGCACCCCCCCCCCCCCCCCCCCCCCCCCCAACCTCCCCATATGGATATGAAGAATTGTTGCCACGCCCCAGTGGTGGTGGTGTCATTTATATGAAAGAGGGCTTTAAAATATACTGGAATGATCAATTAGGAGGCTGTAGCCCTACAGGAAGTGATGCAATGAGTAGGTGACTTACGGTCAATGACACTAACAAGTGAGCTATAGACCTGGGGTCTCTTTTATATGAAAGAGGATCTCAAAGGACATATATGATTCTCAATTTGGTGGCTCCAGCCCTACAAGAAGTGACTCACAAAGCCTCAGCACATGCTCCATCTCCAGGATCCTCACCCAGCTGCTCGCTTGCAGGAGTTAGATCATGGCTACGCAACATCACCATGATCATTTTATGGCAAATAAATGATGTAACGACAGCAAGGTTGGTGTGTTTGTTGTACAGAGGGGGGAAAATGAAATGTACAAGTATCTTGCGTCCATTTTTTTATTTGTGTTATATGTATATATCTCTATGTATCTATCTCTGTCTCTGTATATCTCACTATATATCCATCTCTATATCTCTATATGTTCATCTCTAACTATATATCTTTATATATATATATCCATATCTATATAATGTTCTCTATATATCTATCTCTCTATATCTATATACATCTCTATATATCCATCTGTCTAAAGCTCTATCTATCTTTATCTCTATCTCTGTCTATATCTTTTTATCCATATCTATCTATATGTCCCAATATCTTTATCTATCTCTATATATCTATATTTATCTCTTTATATCTATCTTTATCTCTCTATATCTATATATATCTCGTGGTGGGGGCGGCTGGAGGGCGTTTCGTTTTGTCTTCTTTCCATTCACTTCTTTGCCAAAAGATCAAAAGATAATCTTGTTTGGTAGAACAGTTTGCAGACGGTGGGAAGATTTAACGGGTGTCAGTTCACCCGACCCTCCAGAAATGTCTTTGTTGGTCCATTCAGTTTGACGTGTGGAAACTAACCCTAACCACCACCAGTAGGACTACTTACACTGAAAACCATCATTTATGAGGGTTCATGTTGGCTCATGTTTATCTCAAATACACTCCTCTTTGAGAGGGGCAGACAGTTAGAAGGCCTCTTTAAGAGAGAAGGATGATTGACAACAATAATAAAGAATCAATAACTACAATAAATTAAACTATTTTATCTTTGAGCCAATTATAAACGATTAAAAACTAAATTCACGTGGTTATGAAGGTCCACCGTCCAAGCGATAAGTTTGACGTCACTTTATGGCACCATACAGGTTAAATATTACAGCTTTGACAGAAGCGGATCATACTTCAGTCCTTCTCCACCAAGTACTGAGCTGACGAGGAGAGCTGAGATGAGGTAAATACTGGCTATTTTGACGTCAAATACAATCATTTATAATCAATTAAAATCAGCAAGACGGTTTATATCACAAGTGAATAGGATCACATTGAAATTGAATTATAAATGATGCATAAAAAACAAATTTCTGATTTCTTATGAAACGTGACAAAAGATAACATCATATAACTCAATGCTCTTTGTCTTTAATTTGCCCTTCAGTGATGTTCTCAGTCCCCCGACCCTGACGGCCAAACTGGAGACACTAGAATGCCACTTCACCTGGGGCCTGTCCGACAACCGATCACACCTTCTCCGTCTCAGGGATAAATTGGAGGACATTGGCACCGAAGAAGGAAACCCATGGCTGGGACACATTTACAACCTGCAGGCACACGTCCACTTTCTACTGGCTTCTACAGAGGACAGCGCGGGCTCCACTACGGGGGACGCCCTGCGCTGCTTTGGCATGGCAGCGGAGGCCTTTCGTCAGGTTAGGAACACTGTTCCAGACGAGGGTCCCTGGCTGCTGGTGAACTACGGCAACTTGGCTTGGCTGCACTATCACAGGAAAGAGCCATCTGAGAGCCTCGCATACGTGGGTAAGGTAGAGGCACTGCTGCGAGAATACCCGTCTCCAATACCAGGGCAACTCCATCAGGAGGTCCTTGCCGAAAAAGCATGGGCATTCATGAATCTCGGCCGAGACGGCCAACGTAAAGCTGTGGAGTTGTTCACGAAAGCGATCGAGGTGGAGCCAAACATCGTGGAGTGGACCACAAGCCACGCGTTGGCATTGGCGAGTTCTTCTAAAGACCCCTCACCAGAGCAGGAGGCAAACATCTTGGAGACATTGAAACGCGCCGCTGCAGGCGATCCAGACAACTTGTACGTTGCCGCAATTCACCTCGGAAGGCTCGCCAAGACCGACAAAGCGATTGAAGACCGAGCCCGTGAGTTGGCCAAACGAGTACTGCAGAAGCCCCAGAGCAGCTACAGTGGAATCCGACCCTTGCTAAGACTGTACAGAATGTACCTGTCCTTCGATGAGGCCATTGATGTGGCGAATGAGGCTTTAGAAAGGCATCCAACCAAACGGCATCTCAAATACGGTCTTGCGAACTGTTACAAGTGGAAGATCTTTTCAGACGGAGACAGTCCCCTGATTGAGAGCCAGAGAAAACGAGCCATTAGGCTTTATGAGGACTTGAGCCGCCTGTATCCTCATACTTTCTTAATGGGGAAAATCACCCTAGCAAGTTTATATGGCCAGACATGCAATCGTGGCAAGATGGAAGGTGACAAGATATTTAAGGAATTGTTGAAAAGTAAATTAGAGCCTCCCGAGCTGCAAATACTTTACAACAATTATGCTAAATACCTCAACTACAGCCTGCAAGACCGACAGGGGTCAATACAATACCACATGAAGGCAGCAGAAATACTGCATCCCTCCTACATTCGTGAAAACAGCATTCACATTTTGACTCAGATAAAGAATAGAAAGATGAACCGAATGTGTGGAGAAATTGAGGACTTTCTGGCCCAACTAACCTTGTAGGTCAGTACACATAATAAAAAGAAATCACATGTACAACCTAATTAGACAAAATCCTTTATTTCTTAAATATGGCAGATAGTGTCAGATGTCTTTCAAAGTTGAAATCATCCATACAATGAAACAATAGTTACGGAGCACATATTTTGCAACCACCAACGACTCTATTATTATTTTTGTACAGGGGGATCTACAAATGGAAGTAATTATTTAAGACTGACAAAATGACAACCAGGCAATTTAATCTTTGTATTGCCTGATATCTCAAATGTGTTATGATTTCTGTCATCACAAAGTTATACTGTCCTACGGCCAGGGGAGTAGTTAATTGACTGAAGTGGGAGTGGATCCTCCACCTCCACTCACCATTGGATATCAGGTCAAAGTTCCTTACAAACGTGACACGTTTTGGAATGGCATTTTCCGCTTTTATTTTGAAGTCTCAATAAGAATAAAAAAAGATAGAGAATACGCTAAATTAAAATAATACATAGAAAGACAGAATGGAATAGTCGTTTCTTCTTCGGCTCTTCTTGTGACTTTTCTTTTCAGGTATGAAAAACAAACGTTGGATTTTCAGACAGTAATTTAATCAATGTAACAATTTGGGCTTTTTGTTCATCGCTTATTTAGACATGTTTATTGCAGAGAAATGATCAGTGAAAAATAAAGAAAACAGCAGTGGTGCTCTGGTTCTTCTGTATTATTTTATGTATATGTTTATACTTTTAAACGGGCCTCATGCAGCAAATTCAGACTACTCTGTTTAGACACACCTCTCTGGAGACTTGGAGTGACAGTGGCATACCCCTACTGTCCACAAGCACCCCCCCCCCCCCCCCCCCCCCCCCAACCTCCCCATATGGATATGAAGAATTGTTGCCACGCCCCAGTGGTGGTGGTGTCATTTATATGAAAGAGGGCTTTAAAATATACTGGAAGGATCAATTAGGAGGCTGTAGCCCTACAGGAAGTGATGCAATGAGTAGGTGACTTACGGTCAAGGACACTAACAAGTGAGCTATAGACCTGGGGTCTCTTTTATATGAAAGAGGATCTCAAAGGACATATATGATTCTCAATTTGGTGGCTCCAGCCCTACAAGAAGTGACTCACAAAGCCTCAGCACATGCTCCATCTCCAGGCTCCTCACCCAGCTGCTCGCTTGCAGGAGTTAGATCCAGGCTACGCAACATCACCATGATCATTTTATGGCAAATAAATGATGTAACGACAGCAAGGTTGGTGTGTTTGTTGTACAGAGGGGGGAAAATGAAATGTACAAGTATCTTGCGTCCATTTTTTTATTTGTGTTATATGTATATATCTCTATGTATCTATCTCTGTCTCTGTATATCTCACTATATATCCATCTCTATCTATATCTCTATATGTTCATCTCTAACTATATATCTTTATATATATATATCCATATCTATATAATGTTCTCTATATATCTATCTCTCTATATCTATATACATCTCTATATATCCATCTGTCTAAAGCTCTATCTATCTTTATCTCTATCTCTGTCTATATCTTTTTATCCATATCTATCTATATGTCCCAATATCTTTATCTATCTCTATATATCTATATTTATCTCTTTATATCTATCTTTATCTCTCTATATCTATATATATCTCGTGGTGGGGGCGGCTGGAGGGCGTTTCGTTTTGTCTTCTTTCCATTCACTTCTTTGCCAAAAGATCAAAAGATAATCTTGTTTGGTAGAACAGTTTGCAGACGGTGGGAAGATTTAACGGCTGTCAGTTCACCCGACCCTCCAGAAATGTCTTTGTTGGTCCATTCAGTTTGACGTGTGGAAACTAACCCTAACCACCACCAGTAGGACTATACACTGAAAACCATCATTTATGAGGGTTCATGTTGGCTCATGTTTATCTCAAATACACTCCTCTTTGAGAGGGGCCGACAGTTACAAGGCCTCTTTAAGAGAGAAGGATGATTGACAACAATAATAAAGAATCAATAACTACAATAAATTAATAAACTATTTTATCTTTGAGCCAATTATAAACGATTAAAAACTAAATCCACGTGGTTATGAAGGTCCACCGTCCAAGCGATAAGTTTGACGTCACTTTATGGCACCATACAGGTTAAATATTACAGCTTTGACAGAAGCGGATCATACTTCAGTCCTTCTCCACGAAGTACTTTACTGACGAGGAGAGCTGAGATGAGGTAAATACTGGCTATTTTGACATCAAATACAATCATTTATAATCAATTAACATCAGCAAGACGGTTTATATCACAAGTGAATAGGATCTCATTGAAATTGAATTATAAATTATGCATAAAAAACCAATGTCTGGTTTCTTATGAAATGTGACAAAAGATAACATCATATAACTCAATGTTCTTTGTCTTTAATTTGCCCTTCAGTGATGTTCTCAGTCCCCCGACCCTGACGGCCAAACTGGAGACACTAGAATGCCACTTCACCTGGGGCCTGTCCGACAACCGATCACACCTTCTCCGTCTCAGGGATAAATTGGAGGACATTGGCACCGAAGAAGGAAACCCATGGCTGGGACACATTTACAACCTGCAGGCACACGTCCACTTTCTACTGGCTTCTACAGAGGACAGCGCGGGCTCCACTACGGGGGACGCCCTGCGCTGCTTTGGCATGGCAGCGGAGGCCTTTCGTCAGGTTAGGAACACTGTTCCAGACGAGGGTCCCTGGCTGCTGGTGAACTACGGCAACTTGGCTTGGCTGCACTATCACAGGAAAGAGCCATCTGAGAGCCTCAAATTCGTGGGTAAGGTAGAGGCACTGCTGCGAGAATACCCGTCTCCAATACCAGGGCAACTCCATCAGGAGGTCCTTGCCGAAAAAGCATGGGCATTCATGAATCTCGGCCGAGACGGCCAACGTAAAGCTGTGGAGTTGTTCACGAAAGCGATCGAGGTGGAGCCAAACATCGTGGAGTGGACCACAAGCCACGCGTTGGCATTGGCGAGTTCTTCTAAAGACCCCTCACCAGAGCAGGAGGCAAACATCTTGGAGACATTGAAACGCGCCGCTGCAGGCGATCCAGACAACTTGTACGTTGCCGCAATTCACCTCGGAAGGCTCGCCAAGACCGACAAAGCGATTGAAGACCGAGCCCGTGAGTTGGCCAAACGAGTACTGCAGAAGCCCCAGAGCAGCTACAGTGGAATCCGACCCTTGCTAAGACTGTACAGAATGTACCTGTCCTTCGATGAGGCCATTGATGTGGCGAATGAGGCTTTAGAAAGGCATCCAACCAAACGGCATCTCAAATACGGTCTTGCGAACTGTTACAAGTGGAAGATCTTTTCAGACGGAGACAGTCCCCTGATTGAGAGCCTGAGAAAACGAGCCATTGGGCTTTATGAGGAGTTGAGCCGCCTGTATCCTCATACTTTCTTAATGGAGAAAATCACCCTAGCAAGTTTATATGGCCAGACAAGCAATCATGGCAAGATGGAAGGTGACAAGATATTTAAGGAATTGTTGGAAAGTAAATTAGAGCCTCCCGAGCTGCAAATACTTTACAACAAGTATGCTAAATACCTCAACTACAGCCTGCAAGACCGACAGGGGTCAATACAATACCACATGAAGGCAGCAGAAATACTGCATCCCTCCTACATTCGTGAAAACAGCATTCACATTTTGACTCAGATAAAGAATAGAAAGATGAACCGAATGTGTGGAGAAATTGAGGACTTTCTGGCCCAACTAACCTTGTAGGTCAGTACACATAATAAAATTAAATCACATGTACAACCTAATTAGACAAAATCCTTTATTTCTTAAATATGGCAGATAGTGTCAGATGTCTTTCAGTGTTAATCATCCATACAATGAAAGCATAGTTACGGAGCACATATTTTGTAACCACCAAAGACTCAATTATTTTCTTTTTGTACAAAGGAATCTACAAATGGAAGTAATTACGTAAGACAATTAGGCAATTTAATATTTGTATTGCCTGATATCCCAAATGTTTTATGATTTCTGTCATCACAAAGTTACAATGTCCAAAGGCCAGGGGAGTAGTAAATGGACTGAAGTGGGTGTGGATCCTCCACCTCCACTCACCATTGGATATCAGGTCAAAGTTCCTTACAAACGTGACATGTTTTGGAATGGCATTTTCCGCTTTTATTTTGAAGTCTCAATAAGAAAAAATAAGAAAAAAGAGAATACACTAAATTAAAATAATACATAGAAAGACAGAATGGACTAGTCGTTTCCTCTTCGGCTCTTCTTGTGACTTTTCTTTGAACTCCTGGTATGAAAAACAAACGTTGGATTTTCAGACAGTAATTTAATCAATGTAACAATTTGGGCTTTTTGTTCATTGCTTAGTTAGACATGTTTATTGCAGAGAAATGATCAGTGAACAATTAACTAAACAGCAGTGGTGCCCTGTTCCTTCTGTATTATTTTGTATATATATATTATTAAAAAAGCAAATTATAAGCACATTCAGACTACTTAGTTTAGACTCACCTCTCTGGAGACTTGGAGTGACTGCGGTGTCTGTGACTTCTGTGGTGACCTGGTGAAAATATTCAGATGAGCACAGTCGTTACATTGGTCAACAGTAAACTAGAACCAGTTGGTTTTCATAACTCACTGGGAAGCTCGAGAGAAGGCCATGTCTAAAATGTGTTTGATGGTAGGGTTTTTCCAAAACACCGTCACTCAATCCAATTCAATTTTATTTGTACAGCCCTTAATCACAGTTAGTCTCAAAGGGCTTATCAGGCCATATATTTGTGACACCCCCCTCGCCGTAGCCCCCCCAGAGGGCAAGAAACTCCCTAAATTAGCACGGAGGAAATCTTGAGAAGGAACGCAGAGTGGGGGATCCCTCCTTCCAGGGATGGTTAGGAGTGCGATGGGTGCCATAATTGACACGTGTACAAGCAAACATTTTAAATAGTTTAGTTAAGAAAAACCTGCTGTCACATATGTTCACTTATTTTTTTTCTTCCCACACACACACACACACACACACACACACACACACACACACACACACACACACACACACACACACACACACACACACACACACACACACACACACACACACGTTTTACAGCAGTGTTTCTCACAACACAGTGAAGGACTACGCTTTTTTTGCCCTGCGTTCGTAGCATTAGTCGATAGCATTCCCACGCACGACGAGAAAACCTACCAGGGGATTTGGAGCGGTGGCGCCGGTCCCGGGATCGGCTCCGGTGGCGCCGGGGGCTCTTGCTGCGATGGCGATCTCTCCTCGGGGACGGGCTGGAACACAGACGTGAGCCAATCAACAGAGCACCGCCACATGCGTCCCCGGATACACACCACCACTCGCTCCTCGCGCCCACCACTCGCACAAGGGCCACGGGGAATAGCGTGCACGAGTCCAAACATAACCATAAAAGGTTACATCACCACAAAATAAACGATATCTGGAGTTGAGCGTACCTTCGCCTCTTGGGGGACCGGCTCCTCCTGGAGAAGGAGAAAAGAGACCGTTGTATGAGTTTCGGGACCGTCATGAGGCGACGACAAGACAGAGGACTGACATCACAAACACATTTACTCTTGCATCAAAATAAATCAAGTAAAATGGCAGCTGACCGCCTGGGGGTGCGGCTGCGTCGGTAGCGCGGTGAAGGCGAGCGGCGGGGCCTGTCGTTGTCACGGTAACTCCGTCTATGAGCTTCAGGAGTCTGTATTCTCTCTGGCTGGGAGGGGAAGGTAAAGACAATTGAGAGGACCGTGGAGATTGTGAGGCGTTTCAAATGCAGCCTCATAAACGTGCCGTTTAAACGTCCCGTAATCATTTAAGTAGTGAGGAAAATGAGCAGCACAATATTGTCAATAGTGAAAATAGTTCAGAGACTTGGGACTGGCAGCATTGCACAAAGGAGCACCATTAGGGACAGGGAAAGAAGGCAGTACACGTCTAGGATGCAAACCACTTGAAGGAGAAGTCCCGTGGCCGGTCAAGTTACCTTTTCTTCCTCCTCGTCTTCCTCATCACTGCTCTCGACCTCATCCAGGTCTTCCTCTAGAGCACTGATGCGCGTGTCCAAGAGTTCGGCCTCCTCAAGGACCTGCCGTTTCTGCACACGCACACACACACACACACACACACACACACACACACACACACACACACACACACACACACACACACACACACACACACACACACACACACACACACACCTGGAATACAAATCTGACTCATCCTTAGAAAGATGTACGGTACTAAAGACATGATGGCCACATACCTGCAGCCTGGGCAGAATGATGTCACACATCCTCTCTGCGTGAAGAAGTTCGTCTATGAACTCGTCCACGTGCATCACCTCAAACTCTGTAACAAAACGTGAACGAGTCAGCACAGCAGGGGGCCGTTATATTGTGACCTGTCAGGCCAGTGGACTAATGAAATGTCTTCATTCACAAGTATTGTTTGAACATTTTTCATTTGGGTGAGAGTTGTGTAGGCAACATGAAAATGTCAAACCCTTAATCAATGTTGTACTTAATGAGACTTTTACTCAATGCAAGCACTGCATAATCCAACCACAGCCAAAGGTCCTAAATTATTTTAAAAACAATACATTCATCCATGAAATGGTCTCTGTATGAACAATATTTACTAACCTCCATTTCGGTTCTGACTTTTGATTTTTCTGTAGTCATTGTATAAAGGCTCAAGGTACTTGTAACAATCAACCGAGGTGCCAGTTAACCTCATGTACATTGCTCCAAGCAGGCGAACGTATCTAGGAGGAAAGATATGTAAAGAAATGAGCTTAACCACTTTGGAAAGTGGTTAAAGGGTCCATTGTAGTTTCGTCCCCAGCCATCCGCTGCTTGTGTTCATACAGGATCATACGGAGCGCAGAAGGCACATATGTAACGTCATGTTATAAGTCAGGGCATATTGCCGTATGTACTCAAAACAATAATAGTTATTCTACACAATTGACCGGCATTGCATCAAACATACTTGAAATCCTCGTTCTTGATGAACTCCACAATAATGTCTTTCTCGGGTTGAATCTGTAGCATCTTCAGTGTGAGACACAGGAAAGGAGTTGGTTTGATGTTTCCGCCGTAAACACCGCCGACAAACTTCAGTTCCATGGCCTTGTCCACAACAAGCTCGGCTAAGAAGAAAAGGGGGCCCGTAAGACTCCAGACGCTTGCGTTATAACATCATGTAACCGTACGGCTAGAACAATCTCTTCGGGTCTTAACTTCGAGGCTAGCTTATAAGGCTAACTTAGTGGACGAGGTCCACGAACATCCCTATTACACACACACGACTTACCGGTTAACCCAAAGCACTCTTCCTTCCAATATTTAGACTCATAGATTCGAGTCCTAATAATTTTCTCCACCAGATACTGTGGATTTGTGCCATGTATACTGTTGGCATCTTTAACGGTTCTATTAGCCATCGCAGCCGATAATGTGCTGGTTCTTCGATAGAAACAACCCCTGTGTGCTAGATGCTTTTCCGGGTCGACAACGTTTACTTCCTGTGTCAACAGTGGCGGGGTTTGATTGGTCCACAACTTTATCGGACAGGAAAGACGCAATTTCCGCGGGAATTGAGCTTTCTAATGTCCACGCCGACGGTGTTGTTTAAAAGCAAATCGTGTTCGAGTCGAATTCGTTTGAAACTTCGAGCCACGTTGTTATCTTAAATAATTGTAGTTTTTTTTGCTTGATAAGTTATCTGTTTCGTATTTTATTAGGTAACAATGGGCAGATACTTTACAAGAAACAGGGTCCGACGAATCTACAAGTGGGGCAGCTTGCCTATAAGCTACGATAGGAAGTTAAAGACCGATGAATATGAGTAAGTAGCGACAACAATCTGGTTTCTTGTTCTAGTTATATAACATTGATTGTTTTTGAATGATTCAGTTGAACTTCATTGACAAAGGGTCTCTATGTTCATTGTGTTTTTGTTTTTTTTGGTACATGAAGCTCATTGCACATCAGTCTGGAGGATCTCCCAAGGACCACTGTGATAACAAATGGGCAATATATTCTGATAGAAGGCGTGGACGACGACAACCCCTATGTTGCAAAGGTCAAGAAGCTCATTGGTAGGAGACAAGCCACTGTGCACGCCTGGTTTGCATTACAGTAGCAAGGCCCATGTCAGCCAATCACACTTCAGTAGCGTACAAAAGATGCGGTTATTTTACAGTGCAAGTCATTCAAAATGCCTAGCTTAAAAACACCCAACAGCAATCGGTAACTCTTGGATTTAAACATTGCATTGTGTTTCTCAGAGAGTGACAAGAAGAAGAAGGCACTGGTTCAGTGGTTTTTCCGTGTAGGCGAATTGCCCCCAAACAAGATGAAATTGCTGGGCAGGGAACCCCACCCGCAGGAAATCTTCTTCTACGAGGGACGCACCTGTGACGATGAGATCGATGTGGAGTCCATTCTCAACACCGTGCAGGTAAGAAAAGGTTGCTGGTTCATTTAAACATGGCTCTACCGTTTACATCATTCAACCCTCTCCTATTGGTGCTAACGGACAGGGACAGTTTTCCTTATTGCTAAAATCCCCAAAATGCTCTAAAGCAACAATGATGTTCCCTTTTTCTGTCTGTTGATCAGTGATGGGATCAGCTAGTGGCGTAGATTTTCGTTGTTTTCCAAAACCACATTCAAATAAGTCTAAGTAGGTCAGCAGCTTGCATTGTTGTCCTTCTTATGCGGCTTAGTAGTTAGTACTCCTGCCACTGCCCTTGAGCCAGGCACTGGCAGTAGTAGACCTGGAGTGAGTCCCCGGCCACCTGCTGCTCCTAGAGATCGGTTAAATGCAGAGATCGCATTTAGTTGTCTAATAGTTTCATTGGTGCAATGCTAAAGCTGAATCTTGAATGTAGTGGGCCTGCGGTAGCGTTGTCAGTCTGGGATGCCTCGCCATGAACAGGAAGCGAGTTTAGCCTTGGTGAAGGGAAATTCTACGTATCACGGTGTGATGGGGCCTGTGATGCATTGTACACACATTCAAAGTTATAAAAAAAAAAAAGGTTTGCCTAAACCTTTCCATTCAAAGTGATTGTCAGGCACAGGGAGCTACATATGCTAGCGCTGGCCAACGTGCGCTAACATGTTCTTCTTCCTCCTCCTCCGAAGGTGAAGTTCCTTTCGGCGGAGGCCCCGTTCCCCGAAGGCGACCGGCAGGAAGTGCTGTACGTGAAGCTCTCCTGGAACACCAAGGTCTTCAAGGCCGTCAAGCCCGAGCAGATGGACACCGTCGCCGGGCCCCGCCTTGCTCCCCCGCCCCCGCTCCCCTGTTCCCCCCCCGCGGCGGCCACCCCGCGGTCCAGAGCTCCCTCCCGGCGGGCCCTGCCCACGCCGGACCTCATGGTCATGAACCGGGCCGCCGCCGTGGGCGGGTTCGTCCGGGGCACCGTGAGCGCCGGCAAGCTGATGGAGGCGGAGGCGGAGTCCATGCACTCGGCCTCCAAGCTGTCCGCCTCCAAGTGCCTGAGTGCCAAGAGGCGGTCCAGCGTCACGCGGACCCCCGGCGTGCGCAAGAAGCTGGAGCTCAGCAGTGAGTTTTTTCATCAGGGCGCGGCGCACCTCATAGCGCCACGGTCATTTACATTTACATTATATTTAGGGCATTTGGCCAAACCATTCCTACACACATTCACATTCACCCCCCCCCCCCCCCCCCCCCCCCCCAGGTCCTGGGAAGACATCGATGGACGGGGACGACATGCTCTGCCAGCTCTTGGACAAGGAACTCGCCGAGGACGCGCTGCTGGTTCAACGCTCGACCACGTCCCTGACGCGCCCCATGTCCCAACCCTGTGGTCTGACCCCCGTGAGGAAGGCCCCGAGGTCCCCCGGCTCCTGGGGGAGCTTGAGCATGAAGCCGAGCTTGAGCTTGAGCCGCCTGGCCCTGGGAGGAGACGGTTCACCGGCGTCCACTCAACACGACTCTGCCCAGTAAGCATGGGGGGCACCCATTAGGTGCCAGGCTCCTAAGTTTAGGACTCCTATTGGCATATTGCTATTCAACGCGCTACCGTTTTATTTCGAGCAGATAACGGGGACGATTCTAGCACGGCCGCATCCTACATGGATGGATATGCAGTTGTTTCCATTTTTTATATTGCTGTAGTTTTGTTTCATCCCGAAAAAAATCCTTGTTTACCATATATATATATATATATATATATATATTTTTTTTTTTTTTTTTTTTGCCAATAATATCAATAACTTGTTTATTCAGAAATATGCTCTTTGAGGCAAACCTTCTGGCTTAAGGGGAGGCAGAGAACCGGCTCACGTGGGCCCGCAGGGGGCCAGGCCCTCCTGTGTGACGGCCCCGTGATGTTTAGACTCATTGCCACCTCTTCCAGGGAGCTGTGTGGCGTCACGTTGCTGGAGGACGACGTGTTTGACACGGGTCTGTTCTTGACTCCGAGGAGGAGACAAGCTACCCCCGCAAGGAACCACGCCACCAGGGGGCAGAAGTGAGTCAGCCGCTCCCTAGCCTGGTGGTTGGTGCTCACGTTTTGTCACGCCCCGGTTTAACGGTGTGAGTGGGCAATCAGGGCACAGGCATGAGCGGTGGACGGTTGAGGCTCCCGTAGCGCTTTATTGTTTCTTCTAATAATAACCCCGCGTTCATATCACGTGCTAAAGAAACGTTTCGTTACTTGATTTGAATCGGCACCTTCAGGTCATGGTCAGAGTATGTCTTGTCCAAAAAAAAATGTCGTGCCGTTCAACTGAACGCTCTTGTTTTGCGCCCTTTATCCTGGTTGATGCCACGATATTCAAAACGCACTACAGTTTTGCGGTGTGCACAAGGGTGGTGTTGTTCACGACGGGAGTGACTTTCTGGGGGTGGGGGTCTCAAAACCCTTTGTGGATGCAGATAGGTGGTTCACCCATGGAGGCGACTGCAGATGTGTTTGTGTGGTACCTGGTAACACACAAACAGAACCAAGGCGTTTGGTAGCACATGTGTTATGTACACAATACATTTATTTCTGTAATGTCACCTAAACCTGCCTCTTGATTTGCTTTCTGTCCATAAGAGCGTCCACACCTTCGAGGAGGGCGGAGAAGCCGGCTAAAGAACGGTTTCTTGGGGTGCTGTAAGTACCTGCGTCACAACTACCACTATATACAAATACAAAGCTGACACGGAAACCACCTCAAATTCCCATTAATGCCAGTAGCCTTTCCTTTGCAAATGATATTTTGATATAAATATTTTTTAAAAAGGATCTGTTTGTCATTTGCCGCTGTAGAAGCTCGAGTTGGTTTCCTTGTATTTGAACACTGTGTTAGCGCCTAGCCGTCCGTTCCTTGCCTCACTAACCCCGCCCCTGTTGGACACGCCTCACAGAGCAGAGGAGAACGAGAACTCCCCTATTGTGCCCGCAGCGGCCTCACCGCGGTGCTCCAGGAGGAAGTCTGCCCAGCTGGTGTCCTCTCGGATCAGGAAACAACTGTGAGTGTCTTCGCGGGGGCAGATTCCTAACTCATGAGCTGAAATGGGGAATTTAGAATTCAGCCTCCCCCGCATTTAGAACCAAGATGGCCGCCGGGTGAATAAGACCCATTGTAAGGGTGGCTGGATCTCTGATCTCTTGGCTGTTTGGCTAACATTACTGTATTCCTGAATTAGTTCTGTTTTTTTTCAGGGGTGTCGGCGGGGACATCCCATAATTGTGTCTTTTAGTTTCAAAGGCCTTCCTTCCTTTCGGATCAGTTCCAAATATCATCAATCACACATTTTCTTCAGAATCAGAATCAGAAAAGCTTTATTGCCAAGTACGTTTTTTTTTAAACATACAAGGAATTTGTCTTGGTGATGTAGGTGCGCGTCACGTTCTCTATTACAGGTTAAACAGAACAAACAAATAAGTATAAATATATGTATGAATATATAACACAATGGGTGCGGTGTACCTTCCTTCCTGGGAGCCCGGAGCGCTGATCTGTGAAAGTGCTTTGCTTCAGGAATCTATCCAACGACCTGTACTCCGACGGAGACGACAGCGACGAGTTCCTCCCGTCCGCCAAGGACCTCCGGAGCAGCAGTGAGGAGGAGGAGGAGGAGGAGGAGGAGGAGGAGTTCGGCGGGAGTTTGGATAGCGACGAGGAAATCGTCGCCAAGAAGAGCAAGCGCGGCGCCGCGGGGCCCCGCACGCCCCGCTCCGCGCAGAAGCCCCGCTCGTCTGCGCGCACGCCACGCAAAACCCCCGTGAAGAAGGTGCGTTGGGCCAGGGGGGCTACCTCCTGCATGAGGGACGAGGGGTTCAAACGTAACGCATTGCTTTTGTGGACCATAGGCCACGCCCACTACGCCACGCACCCCTCGACAAGCCACGCCCAGTATCCCCAGCCGCTCCCTGCCGGCCAGGCAGCCCGGGAGTGCTCTAGAGGAGGCCAGGGCCCGGTAAGGAGGGGCCGTCTGAGAGGAGGATACTCGTATCCGGGGGACCGTGGATGTCACGTGTATCCGCTTTGAAATTGGGTTATCGTCTTGTACGTCGAGCCTCTGCACTACTGCTGATGCGTTTTATGAAGTCGTAAACCTGCTTCATCGTTTTGGAAGAGGAGCGGCGCAATGTTGCTCTGGTGTGTATGTGCTGCCATCTAGTGGTCAGAAATAGTATTGTTTAGAATTGCCTTTCTGGACTGACGCTGCCTGGATTTGTGACATAGCTTCCTTCATTGGAAATGAGGAAATCCCATTAGGAACATAGCAACTTCATCTAATGTGACGCAATATGCATTTTCTTCTCCATCAGTTGTGTTTAGTGAACCGCATAGCATCTACCGCTCACATCGCCGGGTCTGTAACTCATGGCTATAACGTGTGTGTGTGTGTCCGTCCGTCCGTCCAGGCTCCACGTGTCCTCCGTGCCAGAGTCCCTCCCCTGCCGTGAGCAGGAGTTTCAGGACATCTACAACTTTGTGGAGAGCAAGGTCATGGACGGAACCGGAGGGTAGGGAGAAGATCTTCATTCAAACCCTTTTGTTTACATTGTACCGGAGACCCCCCCCCCAACGATGTAACGCACTGCCGTTGGTTGGTGAGCCGGCCCCCTCACTGAGGGGTGTGTGTGTGTGTGTGTGTGTGTGTGTGTGTGTGTGTGTGTGTGTGTGTGTGTGTGTGTGTGTGTGTGTGTGTGTGTGTGTGTGTGTGTGTGTGTGTGTGTGTGTGTGTGTGTGTGTGCGTGCGTGGCCAATCAGGTGCATGTACATCTCGGGGGTGCCGGGCACGGGCAAGACGGCCACGGTGCACGAGGTGGTCCACTCGCTGCAGCGCGCCGCCGACGCCGACGACATCCCCTCCTTTAACTTCGTGGAGATCAACGGCATGAAGATGACGGACCCTCACCAGGCCTACGTGCAGATCCTGCAGGTGTGTGGCGTTGTACACCCGTCTGTTTGAAGATTGAACCCAGGGGAGGACCACGGGTCGGGGGGGGGGGGGGGGGGGGGGGGGGGGGGGGGGGGTACTGAGTAGTGATCTGATTGGACGAGTAGATCACCAGAATTGGGGGGTGTGGCTACCTTTTTTGAAGTCATCGCTGTCTCTGGAGAAGATCGTACGAATTGAGTGTAGCCAGTTGGTGTTGATTGTGCGTCGATAGTTGTGTGTGTGTGTGAAAGTTTTGTGTTTTTTTTGCATGACTAGCATTAAATACTACTACTAAACTATTTGTGCTGCCGTCTTGACCAGGACTCCCTGGAAGAAGAGATCTTGAATCTCAATAAAATCTTGTTCACTCTCGTCCCACCATGAGTGTTTAATGTGAAGACGCCTTGTTCTGAAGCATTTAGACATCCTTTAGACGGCGGTCAGGCTGCATTTTAGGTGGCCCTGTTCCCTGACGCCCCCCCCCCCCCCCCCCCCCGGCTCTCCTCTCTGCAGAAGCTGACGGGGCAGAAGGCCACCGCGGACCACGCCGCCGCTCTGCTGGAGAAGAGGTTCAGCCACGCTGGGCCCAAGAAGGAGAGCACGGTGCTGCTGGTGGACGAGGTGAGGGGGTGGGGGGGCTGTCTGGTGGTGGGGGGGCTGTCTGGACGAGGTGAGGGGAGGGGGGCTGTCTGGTGGTGGGGGGGCTGTCTGGACGAGGTGAGGGGGGGGGCTGTCTGGTGGTGGGGGGGCTGTCTGGACGAGGTGAGGGGAGGGGGGCTGTCTGGTGGGGGAGGGGGGCTGTCTGGTGGACGAGGTGAGGGGGGGCTGTCTGGTGGGGGGGGGGCTGTCTGGTGGACGAGGTGAGGGGGGGCTGTCTGGTGGATGAGGTGGGGGGGGGCTGTCTGGTGGGGGGGGGCGGGGGGGGAAGCTGTCTGGTGGTGAGGCGGGTCGGTCTGGTGCCCTGTGAGGACCTGGGCGTCATGATCCTGACCCACTGTCACCAGCGCTGTAGTAGTCGCTGTCTCGTGATACATATTCATGCAGACGCTCCTTGTGGTTTAATGTTAGTCTTTTAAGATTAGATAAGGCCATTAAATGCCCGCTGTAATATGTATGGAATACAGTGGCGATCCATTCATGCATCATATACATTTGGTTTGTGACCTTTGTCATACGGATGGCGGTCTCATTGTCGTCTCGCCTGTTTGTTTGCTTGGACCGCCAGCTGGACCTGCTGTGGACCAGGAAGCAGAACGTGATGTACAACCTGTTTGACTGGCCCACCCGGCGCCACGGCCGACTGGTGGTCCTCACCATCGCCAACACCATGGACCTGCCGGAGAGGATCATGATCAACAGAGTGGCCAGCAGACTGGTGAGGGGTTTGGGAACACACACACACACACACACACACACACACACACACACACACACACACACACACACACACACACACACACACACACACACACACACACACACACACACACACACACACACACACACACACACACACACACACACACACACACACACACACACACACACACACACACACACACACACACACACACACACACGGGCCAGTGGTGGGTTTGAGTGCTGGTTTGACGGCAGTGGTGGAGACGATAGATGGGGCGATGGGAGGCCTACGTTTTGCGCTTTTTTTATTTTCTAGCACAGGGATGTCTTAATTAAATGCGTGCGTCTGTCCTCCCCTCTCTTCTCCCAGGGCCTGACGCGGATGTCGTTCCAGCCGTACAGCTTCAAGCAGCTGCAGCAGATCATCATGTCCAGGCTGAACAAGGTGAAGGCCTTCGAGGAGGACGCCCTCCAGCTGGTCTCAAGAAAGGTAGGGACTCGCCCGGCCGATCCGAGACAGAACCGCTGCAGCCTCCTTCCGCCCGGCCGCGGACATAGGGAGCTGGTCCGGGGGAAGCGTTTTGGGCCCTCTGCCATCCCTGTCCTCAGCCAACTCGTTCGTGTTTCATGTGGTGATTTTTTTTGCCTTCTGCGGAGCGTTGCCATTGTTTGACATTTTTGTCACCCCCAGCGGAAACGCTCCTAATTTGACCGATTTGATCGGGCACGGACTTGAGATTCCTGATTAGAACTCTGATTCTCGGGACCAGCACGTGACAAGATATTGAGATTAAAGGGGTCTGGAATCCAGGCCGTTGCAGTTGACCGTCCATCACTTCTCCTCTATCGCAGGTGGCTGCCTTGTCCGGTGACGCCCGCCGCTGTTTGGACATCTGTCGCCGGGCAACGGAGATCTGCGAACACACCTCCTCCGACCCATCCGCTCCTGGATTGGTGGGAATGAGTCATGTGATGCAGGCCCTGGACGAGATGTTCTCCTCTGCCTATGTAACGGCCATCAGGTGAGGCTTTAGTCCGTGCGTTTTAGCGTCCTCTGATACTGCTTTTAGTTTCTCGGTCTCGTGTGTGTGTGTGTGTGATTAAACCTTGTTTCCATGGTGACGTGAAAACGCAGCGTCTGGCCACAATATGATGACAATGAGCAGGTGAACTTGAAACGGTCATCTGACTCTGCGTTTCCATCCAAGTATTAAATGAGTGTGGTTGTTTTAATAAATAACCTTCCCCCCCCCCCCCAAAAAAAAATTGGACTATGAAGAGGAGTTGGCACCTGTATTAGAAAGCCTCCCCTAAGATGGTCAGATGTTTTGTATGGCCTATATCCAGTGATAACATAATTGTGTCCAATTTTTTCCTTGCCAAGATGGGTTAACGTCGTGTGTGTGTGTGTGTGTGTGTGTGTGTGTGTGTGTGTGTGTGTGTGTGTGTGTGTGTGTGTGTGTGTGTGTGTGTGTGTGTGTGTGTGTGTGTGTGTGTGTGTGTGTGTGTGTGTGTGTGTGTGTGTGTGTGTGTGTGTGTGTGTGTGTGTGTGTGTGTCCGTCCAGGTGTGCTTCCATTCAGGAACAGCTCTTCCTGCGGGCCGTGCTGGCAGAGTTCCGACGACTGGGACTGGAAGAGGCCACCTTCCAGCAGGTGAGTGTCTCATTTTCACCCCTTTGGTGGAGCACACGGCCACAGTAGACACATTTCTTATGTTCTGCTTATGAAACGCCCGTCACAGTTGACCAGAGCACAAAGTGCTCAGCCACAAAAAGCTGAATTAAGTATTGAGTAATGATGACGTTTTTTTTTCACTTGATGCGTGGCTGAAATAAATAAATAAAAATGGACTCCACACCAGTGGATCCTTATTTATTTGATTTAACCTGCGTGTTCTCTGTCTTCCCCCCCCCCCGGGGGGGCAGGTGTTGGTGCAGCACCAGGCCCTGTGTCGGGTGGAGGGCCTGCAGCCCCCCAGCGTGTCGGAGGGCCTGGCCGCCTGCCAGCGTCTGGGGGCCTGCCGCCTGCTGCTGCTGGAGCCCAGTCGGCTGGGGGTCCTGCAGCGAGTCCGCCTCAACGTCAGCCAGGACGACGTGCTCTACGCCCTCAAGGCTGACTGAGGGGAGGTGTGTGTGTGTGTGTGTGTGTGTGTGTGTGTGTGTGTGTGTGTGTGTGTGTGTGTGTGTGTGTGTGTGTGTGTGTGTGTGTGTGTGTGTGTGTGTGTGTGTGTGTGTGTGTGTGTGTGTGTGTGTGTGTGTGTGTGTGTGTGTGTGTGTGTGGAATGCAGGCCAGCTCTTAGAACTTATTGAGTTTTCTTTTAACTGAACAGCGGAGGGGAGTTGAGTGAAAACCAAGCTCTTGAATCGTTCTCAATTGTGCACGTCGACCTGTGCGGTGAAGTTTGATAAATCATGTAGACAATGGTTTTTAATCTAGTTTTTTCTTTTATTATTACCGTCATGTCTGAAACTAATTGGAAGAATCTTTCTGGATAATCTTGACATTCTGGGTGTTGCTCAGATGTTTTTGTAAGGCTTTTCATGTCCTGTTGGTGTTCAAGTTCAGGTTGAAACCATATAGTGAGAAGACCATAGATGGTAGAACTACAAAAATGGTAACCATTTGAGGATAACCATTGCATTCTCTGCCAGCTTCACTATACTTTCTTCTCAAGCTTATTTTTTTTATAATGCAGCTTTGTGATGGGAGAGTGTGTAATATCCCCAGTGACTGTCATTTGCATCCCCAATGTCAACATTTTATTAATGCTGTAATTTTATTTCTGTGAAAAATGTCTGCATTTAATAAAGATATCTAATATAATTATTTCCCCGTTTTTAAACCTTCATCCCCAAATGTATGAAAGGGCTTCAGATCAAGTCATATCAAGTAAATGAATGCCAGACTAATTTGTTAAAACGATATAAACATTTTAATTTATTTGATGCACTGATTGCCCACAAGATGGCGTATTGTTTACATTCTAATCTAGGTCTGGGATGGACTGGGTCAAGGTTCAAGTCAAGCTGGGAAACATTCAAATGTTAGGACTTTGGAGGCCATTAACTTTGGATAATGTTTGATATTTCTATTTATTATAGTTCAATTGAGTAAAAGTAAAACTTCTGCCTTTTATATTTCAAAACTACTGTTTAGATTTGAGTCATGGCGATATGAGAGGTGTGTGTGTGTGACCCCAAACTGTTAAAACAAAATCAGTTATCTGCTTGTCGTCCCAGCAACACAACATGCTACTTTATTTTCCTGACTAAAATGTTGAGTGATCATGGATGTCATTCATACATATTTATTCATACTCTCCATAGCAATGAGGTTTTAAGTATTGGCAGGAGAAGTAAAAAGTACTTTAACTGACTTAAATCACTACTATACACGTCATCAAAAATCATGATACAAACTGATATCTTAAGATTTCCTAAAGTGTTATGACAAACAGTATATCTTGTTTGGAGTTGAACTCTACTAAATCAAATCTATATTCATTGAAGCCTCTTACTTCATTTAGCAAATGCATCTCCCCATTAATTTAAATTTGGAAAATGCAGTTAAAAACAAATGCACAATATGTACTTTGATTTCGGATTCACAGAACAATTGTCCAGTCTTCTTGAAGTGAATTCTGAGCGAACATTTCTTACTGCCATTGTGGTCTGTGGTTCCTTCAAGCCTATTGAAACCGCGCACCCAAAGGTATAAATACAAGTGTGAACAATAGTGTGTGCCTATGCATGTCCCTGTGTGTGTGTGTGTGTGTGTGTGTGTGTGTGTGTGCGTGCGTGCGTGTGCGTGTGTGTTCCACTGCCGCTCCTGCAGCTGTCAGCTGAGTGGAATGGTGAGTAAGCAAAAAAAAAAAGTGTACTAGGTGTCTACACTCTGAACCCCACTCAAAGGGGTGGGTGGGGGTGCAGGTGGTCTGTCTTGGGGGAGGTACAGTATCCCAAGAGGCGTGGGGTGGACAGGTAAGAAATGGTGAGGGCGTACATGGCGAGGAGGCAGGGCCTCATAGACATAGTTGAACCTGATACCTTAATAACGGACGAGCCCTGACTGTGTGCACAGAGCCACCTCACTGAGCTCATTAGGCACTGTCAACAAAGAGACTTCTTTGTTCCTCCAGAACATACGAAAAACCAACTGGTAATCAGAGTTTATTAGCGCCTCAGGCCGCTGCTACACTTGACCAAGTAAACAGTACACGTCGACACAAGGCAAGCAAATCCACACATGGACAGACACGGCACACAATGTGTTATTCTGAGAGAGAAAGAATAACTAACATTTAAGGAACTCTTGATATTGATGCAAGACATCTGTGGACAGATTTGCAGACTCACTAACTTGCAGTTTAAATTATGTGCTTGGTTTGCATTAGCCTGTGTTTATTGTTCACAATATAAAAACGAGAGAATAATAACAAAGGGAAGGGCGTTTCTATCTGCTGTGTTCAGGAGAAGACCGGGTAGACTTGTCCCTGGAGTCTCACTAAAACATTTAACTAGTAAGATATTTTCTGCATTAATAAATAAGTCATAGTCTCCCTTCAGAGGGACGGTGGCTTTCACATCTCAGAGGAGCTGCAGCTGGACTGCAGATACCCACTTCACTGGGTTTACTTGGGGGAGAATATGGGTGAGTGTTTATAAGGTATAGGATACACACAAGAGTTACACATCACTTTATTTTAAGTCAGGAAAATGAGAGGCTATAATTATGGAATAAATTAATAAATAAACATATATTTATAATGTGTGTATATGTATCATGTATGAATGTTTACATTGATATTATAATTAATTATAATTATATATTTATAATATATTTATATATTATATATATTGAATTGAATTTTTTATTTGTTGTTTTATTAAATGCCTCTGTTGATCTTGCAATCAAGCTTTGCATGTAGTTACTAATATAAATCCTAATAATTATATTTCTGGCAGTGTACTTTGACAGCTGACAGAGGTCATTTGAGGGCATTAATCAATATCTTAAAGGATGAGGTACTGTTTCCGGTGCATGCATGTATGTGATGGTCGTGCACGCAGGTACGGAAGGATGTGAACGCATGATGTGTGATGTGTGATGTGTGATGTTTGAGAGAGCGTGCGCCCGCGCGTGTGTTGTGTGTGCTTCGACCAGTCCCCCCTCTCTTTGTCCCTCCTCAATAGTGAAATCCAGACGCGCGCAATCAATCTCCTCGCGCATCCTGCTTCCCAAACAGGATGAGCCGCCACAACAACCTTCACTTCACGTTCACATCCATTTAACCCTTGATTACGGACAAAGTCTCCGGGCAAGATCCATGTTTTGCCTTCCTGAGATGCGATACCACCCCACAGTTTACCGGAGAATATCTTCTGTCCGCTGAAAGAGAGCATGCCCGACACGGGGGCGAGTGCAGCGGGTACCGCGAGCGACGGCGCCGAGAGCTCGCGGCACCGACACCGGTCGCAAGGGGAGGGAGAAAAGCACGAGCCGAACACTGGCCCGCCACCCAACGCGTCCGGTGTTCTGGGTGAGTCTTCCTTCTCATTGTTAGAGGCGCGGGTTTAGGTCGGCTATTGTGTCTGTAAGCAAGACGGGACAGGTGGATGTGATGGAAACACACGACGAGCCGAAGCGGGGACCTTTTGTCTTCTTGAGACCCTCCACGAACGAGGAGCCAGACGATACCGGCCACCTTGTCTGATGCAAGGCTAGGCGGCATCACCGCGTCCCTGAAACCATCGCTGCGTTTATGTTGCCACCCCGTTTCCCATCTGTACTGCAACGTGAACCGACACGCTGTAGTCGTAGCCGACAACATTTTGACACATTAATGATGTCATCTAGGGATTTACTGTAATCTGGTCTCTAATGAGCACCCGGTCTATAATGAATGTCACAGACCACGATCCTAATAGTATTGGCTACTACATCCAGGCTATATGAGGCTACAGTTTGAACAGCCATAGCGGTTTTTTGGGTAGCCTAGGCAAGTGCATATTGTGTTCTGTTAATGGCAGAGGCTTTTATCTGATAAAAGAATCATTTGCCCTCCCCCCAATGAATCATCCAGATAAACAGGCGTTAGGTGTAATATGTATGTAATAGCGGTGGTAAGTGTGTATAGCGATACGATAACGTGGCGTCCTCCGGTGGAAAAGTTGCCAATAATAATAATAGGAGCAGTCAGGCAGTGCAGCAGCCTAGCGACAGGTTCTCGCCAGGGTCTACGGAAGCCAGCCTCTGCTTTCCAAGAGTTGTGCTGCAGAATGATGCAGAGCCTGGAGCGGAGTGGGTCGGCGGGGGATGAGGGCCTGTTTTCAGAGTCGGTGTGCAGGTAAACCGAGCAGGCTGCTGGCCACAGTGATGTCATGATATTGAGTTGCAGATACCCACCGATGTGGCACCAACCTGGGCACAGTGTGTAGGCTGTGGTTATATTGTGGTAACATATGTAGGTCACATCTCAGTCTGTAGGACCTAGTTGTATAGTGATGTTTGAGTAGGTCATACACATCTTGTTGTGTAGGCTGTAGTTATATAGTGGTGATATGTGTAGGACCACTGTATTGGTCTGTAGTGTAGTGGTTTATAGGTCAAATCGCACTGTTTAGACTATAGTTGTATAGTGATGTATTGTAGGTCATATACATCTCAGTGTGGAGGTTGTAGTTGTATTAGTTGTGTATTGTAGGTCATACATCTCAGCGTGTAGGCTATGGTTGTATAGTGATGTATTGTAGGTAATATACATCTCAGCGTGTAGGCTATGGTTGTATAGTGATGTATTGTAGGTAATATACATCTCAGCATGTAGGCTATGGTTGTATAGTGATGTATTGTAGGTCATACATCTCAGCGTGTAGGCTATGGTTGTATAGTGATGTATTGTAGGTCATACATCTCAGCGTGTACGCTAGTGGGATATTTGGTGATCATATACATCTCAGTGTGGAGGTAATAGTTGTATTAGTGGTGTATTGTAGGTCATATACATCTCAGTGTGGAGGTTGTAGTTGTATTAGTGGTGTATTGTAGGTCATAGACATCTCAGTGTGGAGGTTATAGTTGTATTAGTGATGTATTGTAGGTCATAGACATCTCAGTGTGGAGGTTATAGTTGTATTAGTGGTGTATTGTAGGTCATATAGATCTCAGTGTGGAGGTTATAGTTGTATTAGTGGTGTATTGTAGGTCATATAGATCTCAGTGTGGAGGTTGTAGTTGTATTAGTGGTGTATTGTAGGTCATAGACATCTCAGTGTGGAGGTTATAGTTGTATTAGTGATGTATTGTAGGTCATAGACATCTCAGTGTGGAGGTTATAGTTGTATTAGTGGTGTATTGTAGGTCATATAGATCTCAGTGTGGAGGTTATAGTTGTATTAGTGGTGTATTGTAGGTCATATAGATCTCAGTGTGGAGGTTATAGTTGTATTAGTGGTATATTGTAGGTGTCTCGCTCCTCTTGATGTTCTACAACTTTAAACTGCAGACTTCACCACGTTGCAGTATTTATGTGTTGTGCGGTACCCCCTTTTTCCATGGGGTGTAGCCCTGGTGTCGGTGGGGAGGGGACTGCAGGGGGATCACCACACTATCGTATAACAGGATGCCTCACACGTGTCCCTGTCAGTCAGCTAGGGCAGCCAGCGAGGCAGGCTGGTGTCTGCAGTGGTGGTGGTGGCGGCTCCAACTGGGGAGGATTTGGCCCACCGGTGGCTCGGATGCTTGATCGGTTTTCCTAATCCCTTCACTGGGATGACTTTTATCCTGGCAGTCATCTCCCTTTGTAGCTCCAACCCCCCCCCCCCCCCCCCCCCCCCCCACCTTTAATTAAGCACCCATTATTGGAAGGACCCACGTGGAGATTCAGTTATTCCGTGCCCCTCCACAGGCTAATCCTGATGAGATACTGTTGCTATGGTACGGAAATAGACCAGTGTCATGTTGTGGCAGCTCAACTAGCACTAGCTAGTTGAGCTAGTGCTAGTTGAGCTAGTGCTAGTTGAGCTAGTGCTAGTTGCGCTAGTGCTAGTTTAGCTAGTGCTAGTTGCGCTAGTGCTAGTTGAGCTAGTGCTAGTTGCGCTAGTGCTCAGCACAAGGGGCTGAGATGCACTTGGATGGTGAGATTGAAACGCACACAGGTTTTCATTTCATCAAAGGAGACAGTTGTAGGTTACCGTTACAGACTTGTCAGCAATACTTGTTCCTCTCCACAACTAGTTCCATTTCAGGACAATCAGCTTAACCAAAAATATAAAACAATATAAAACACAATTGGATCATGGTGGAGTCTGATTGGTCCAGGGACATATACATGTACACTTTAAGGTTTGATTAATACCTTCAGCATGTTCTGTATTCTAAGAGGCTTCTGTTAATGCTAAGCATCATAGATAGACAACCAACCTACCTAAGTGTACATGGATGAAAATGGAGCACTTAGACATCCCCATTGGAGATGTTCACTCAGCATTCCCTCTCTCTTTGTCTACCTCTCTTCACCTCTCCAGCTGTCTGTCTTTCTCTATTGCACCTTGATGCTTTTTGAGCAAGTAGTTAAGGATACCCACGCTCTGCTTTAAACAGGTTTAGCTGGGCTCAATGTCACACAGGTTTTTTAAGAGATGCCCTGTGTGCAGCGCAAGTGTTTTCCTGCAAATGCACGCGCTAAACTAGCAAACCGCTAAACTTGCTTCCACAGCTCCACTGAATGGGTCATGATGAATATGATGTCATATAACGACACCAGTGTGAGCGCTCCCCTTCTCTGTGAACCCGATGGCCTCCCCTCTGTCCTTCTCACATGCTGCACGATGAACGTGTAAACGGAGACATCTTTGCTGTACCCTTCCCATGGCCCCTTTCCAGTGCCATAGCGGCACATTAGCTGCATTAGCCGACCAAAGGAATTGTTTCTGAGTGTTGCGGGGTGACCTTGCTGGAAGTAATACGATGATTGTCCGATTGTCATCATATAGCAGCAGTGTTCTCCAGGGCCTTTCCCATACCGGTCTTTTCTCGGCTCATCCATAATAAGCGAATGGATTAATTGATCTGCCGCACGTGACGCATTTTCATAAGCGATGCAGCACGGGATGGGGAAGGACCTCTGCACGGTTGCTTACTTACTGGTAGTCCATCAAACTAAGGGATGAGTCAGACATTTTCTGTAACGATTCAGTTCTGAAGTTGGGGGGGGGGGGGGGGGGGGGGGGGGAGGACCAGTGAAGAATAAAAAGTGTTGCCGCAAGCATTGAAGTGAATTTGATTGTAGCGCGCAACGTTGCAACATGCGCCTCAAACCAAGGAAGATAAGATGCTTGTTTATTGTCGACCGGCATTGTTGTTGCTTCCATTCACCTGTATCCAGTTGCCGGGTTGGCTTCCCAAATTGGCATGCAGGGTGACCTCATTACGCTGAGAAACACTGTGCTTTATATCGCCCCTCAAACAGTCAACAAACGCTGAATGGCTGAACGGAAACTTGCGAATCGTTTGCATAGTAATTTGGTAAATCGATGTGTTCCGCCTGTCTTGAGTGTTGTCCTAGTTCCAAGTTGAAATGGTTTAGGTATAGCATTGAGTGCTTTAAAGATTTATTCAACCATACTGATACATCCCCGTTTAACATGCTTTTTAAAGTTGATAGGTAACACATAAGGGTACATTAATTAACCATCAATTCACATTAGTTAATGCAGTTATAAGCATGATTATACAGCATAAGCAAGGGTTAGGGTTATGGTTAGTGTTAAATAATGTATAAATGAATATTATAGTTAGTCAACATGAACACAATTATTAAACATGAACACATTAGTAAACTATTACTTGACCATGAGTTAACTGTTACTTAAATGTTAGTTAATGCTTATTACTGCATAAACTAAAGTAAATGGTTAATTCATGTACCCTTATTGTAAGGTGTTGTGTAACCAGTTTATCCTTGATGATAATGATAGATTAATGCCAGTGAGAACTAGCAGGGCTTCTAATCTTTTTGTTGTGAAATATCTTTGACATATGCTGGAAAATGACTACATTGAAATAGTATTTTAAGGGGAATGGTGAGATAACAGGGTAATCAATCACGCTGTTGTATCTCCTGTGACTGGCTGTACGGACCAGGTAGTGAATCTCTGGGGTTATAGTTGAGCACTATAGTATAACACTGACCATGGTGAGAAATGTTACACAATTGCTCTACATGAACTCCTAATGTACTCGCTCCACTATTTATAGCAATGTTAACGGATCTCCAAATGTAACCTACATTGGGTGTGCCAAACTGTGCACTGATACTGTAGAGAAACACTAGTTCCACAGTTCTTCTTAAGAACATGTAAATAGCAGCGCTATCTCTTATATCAATATCTTACAGTGCTTCCTAGTCTGTTTATGTATTTCTTAGCTGTATGAGTAGTGAGGCAAGCAGGATCTAGCTGTGGTTTGTTACCAGTGAAGCAAGGCACAATGGTGTAGCTTGAGGCAAGTTAAGGTGTGCCCTGAAATTAGTTGGAATTTAAAACATAGGCCTATTGTTAACACAGGTTACAGCAGCAATAGCTAGTGAATGATGTATTTAATTTAGTTCCTGTTTACAATACAATTACTATTTATGATTTGCTTCATTATGAAACTTTTTACATTGCTAATACACAAACTAGTAATGATGTGCATTTAAAAATAATTGATTCCATACAATTTTAAGTTGGTGTGCCCCTAAAAAGTTTTCGAACCATTGATCTAATGTTCCGGACTGGTCCTTCTCCCTAGGATGACTCAAAGGGCGTTGTGTGTGTAACCTACAGCACTGCACAGCCGTTTCAGCTGAGGCTGAAGTATACAACCTGCATAGACCTTCGTGGCAAGCAAGGCAGTTATTTTGGCTTCTGCTTCAAAGATGAGGTCATATTTCTCCCTTTTGCCCCCGTTCTAGTCTTTGTTCCAGCAAACCAAATCTTTTTCAGTTTTATTCATATTTGAAATGAAAATACTGTGAAGTACACTTCAAGTGAAAAGTTCCCAGTTTTGTATAGTCCTGAATCACAATGTTCATGTCGTCACCCCTGGTTGCCAAAAGTAGCGTTATTGATCTTCTACAGCTAGGATACACTGAAATCCAAAATACTTGCCGGTTTTCATCCTCCCTCAAACGGTTTTTGTAGTTTTGTGTTTCAATCGAAGGAAGTTGTTGACCTATGTTAGACTTGGCTTTATATATTGTTGTAGCTATATATATTACATGGTTGCTTTTGTTCACAAGGGTTGCAGTTTGACCATAGACGTTGGCTAAAAAGCTTACCCCAGATGTGTTAGTCAGACAAACAAACAACTGTGGAATTATTTCAACATTTAGTAACACAGCAATGACCCCCAACTGTCATCGCTGCCACTGTTTACTACATCACAGCTTGGTTGGTGTTATCGCATCCCATTCATCCACATCTGCAGACACACGCGTGTGATAATGCATACGTTGGTGCGATCAACCAGTTGCAAATGTACGTCTCTCCTTGACATGGAGACGAAGGGGAAGGAACTGACAGTTGAGTTGTCCACCTTTCTGACTGATTAAGACACGCTAACGTTTGACTTACTGTTACTCGCCGCTGGTTTAACTGAGGCCCGCTAGCCAACAACGTCTTTATCATTTATCAGAATTTGAAATTAAATATTGATACATGAATTGAATGTTTCCCCGTATTGTTTCAGTGAGGTGGTACATCATTTCCTGTTTGTTTACTGAATGGGAAATTAATTGTTTGCCATCGTCATAGTCTACACATCAGTTCATTTTTGCATAACTGCTCTATTCTCTTTAATCTTAAGACTCTAGCCAAATAAAATAACAGTATCCGATTATATTTAGATTGACTGGATATTGATGTGTGTGGAGTGTGTATTGAAAATACGCCTGTCATTACCACACTAACACGTCCCAAATAAGATCCTTTACATCCTGCTATTTCGATTGCTCTTGCGTCCCAACTATACAGATGTCATGTAACTCTTTCACTTGAAGGGCATAGCAAATGTAAATGTGCGTTTCTCCATGATATGGAGACGAATGGGAAGGAACAGGGTGGTAATATAATCTGAATCCCTGTTTAGAAGCCTCCACTCTGATATCTCCTGTCCAGGAATAGAATAGCATACAGTCTTATGAAGGGCTCTCTTGAAGAGCCCAGTCATTGACCGGCCCGACGGGCTGACTCATCCTTTTACTGTTGTTTTAGGATATGTAACAGGACAGGACACGAACCCACACGCCTTCGTTTAGACACACACGATTAAATCGGATTCTAAATGAGAGGTTAGATTGTGCTAGAACAAAGCATTGTCATGCCTTCTGAAAGTCATCTATTTTGTCATCCCCTTTTGCTCTGCTGTCATCTCTTAACTACATTCTTCTGCAGGGAAGTTGTGGGACGATGGGACATGCTTTATTGAGACATTATCTGGAATATGCTGTAGGAACGCCATAGCTAAACAGTCTGATGTACTGTAAGGTCTCGAACAAGGTCAGAGCCTTAACCAATGTCTTATTTGCCCTACTCTACCCAAATCAACAGACTTAGAGAATAGAATCACATGTGGGTCTTCAAAGTAGCCAATCAGATGTCTGGGCCAGGACCAACGTAGCTTCCCGTTGTTTGGATTGGTCCTAACCCTGCATGGTAATGCAGCAGACTTCTGACAGCGCTGCCGTTGTTGACGTCCAAGTGACATGCTATTGCTAGCTTACTGAAAGGTTACAGGCAATTGGACTATGCTAATGACGCTTATTAGTCAACACTCATGACCAGGGCACAAATGGTACCACCTTATTTCCTTAACCTTTGTCTGCCATAGACTCTGCACATACCATTCTAATCTTACATCTCCTTTTACATCTCTCTTATTGTCCACTCACTCATCTTCTTTATCACTGATAGTTAAGCCCATTATACTGCATAGAAAATAATATATATCATCCAATCTGTACTTCAAATAGAATGGATGCTTGTATTTGAAGGGAAAAGTTACACTCCCAGATGACCCATGGAGTTGATACAGAGTTGTGCTACTGGGGATATTTGTGGGACAGTTACTGAGACTATTAACCTTCTTAATGCCTTGCTGTCGAATGATAAACTCAAGCCTGCATCTCACTGCATCCATCGCTCAACTTTTAGAATGATGTATTTTGTTCAGGCGGAAGCAGTTCAGAGTTGCTCAACAATGAGGCCTGTTGGGTGTACAAAAGCTGCCATTCATTAGACTGATTCATCACCACTCACTCATTCATAATTTGTGACACTGCCCACTCTCCCCTCTCCATCTCACCCGAACGCCCCTCCTGCAGACAATGTCCAATTCAGCAAGATGGATCGTCAGTACGGTGGTCTGCAGACCTATGATCCGGACACTAGCCCGAGTGGATTGGACAGAAACTATTTCAGCGCCGGTGGGTTTACCTATGAAATAAATGTCCCAACACTCCTCCGCCTGCTGTTTGAGCTCCTCCACACCATGCACTATAACACCTCCTCAGAGTAGGTCACCATGAGACCTGCAATGAACCTCGGAGAGAGAAAGAGTGATTGATGAAAAAGATGTGTCCCCAAGTTGATGGGATGAGGAGCAGCCTGATCCCTTTCAGTAGCCTGTTGCCTTGGCATTGCCTTTGCTACCTTGGTACCTCATCCGTCTCGTTTGGGCTACCGGCGGTCAGACCGCGCCGGTATCACATGTAGTCCCTGAGGAGGTTGAGGACCTGTGTACCGTTACCCGCCCGGACGCTCGCTAATGAGGGAACACAGGAAGGCCTACCATCCACCAGCCCTCCCTTCTTCATCTCAGTCCTCAGAGAGCAGAAACACACGCTGGCGGTGGCATATTGGGACAAACCCTGAAATCTGCAGGCTATCCCTCATTAGTGGTGTCTAACAGAATGTGGTGTGGGCTCGGCCCGAGCCTTCGTGGCCAAATATCTCATGTTCTGTTTCGATGGGTTTGAAGAAGTTGTAGTTTGAATGCAGTTATTTGTTATTCGTCATCATGTTGAGATTATATCAGCAGCCCTTTTTTATTAAGTTCTGCACAAAGAGTTGTGATGGATTTGTAAATAAAAGGAGCAGCTGGCGGTGGATATTAAATGTTTTGAAGTGGGACTGGGAATTCTGTTTGGTTACCAAATATCACAAAGAAATCTCATCATGCACTTTTGACCTTGGCAGTCTCGTCGGAGAAAGTCAGTAGCTACGCTGCTAATGTCATTGCTAATGCTGGTGGCTTGCCTTTTCAGGTCCCACCAACTTGACAGCTCTCGACCGCTGGCCAGCAACAGTGTGAGACCTTACGCGCTTGTCCATCCGTGTTACGTGCACATGTCTGTGTGGCCGTATGTCAAGACCGTTTGCATACGTGAAGGGAAGCTAGTAAAGCTAGTACTTGGGCACTTTCGTGTGTTTGTCCTCAGTGACGTAATACCTGTCTAAAGATTTAGTGGCCTTTTTGAGCATGTGTCTACCTTTTGTCCGTGTGCTGGTATATCCTGTCCACAAAAGTTACATACATACACCCAGTGACGGATAATGAATGAGATGGAGGGAGTCAGAAGGGGGAATGAGGGAGTAGTTAAGAGGGAGAGAAGGACAGACAAACCGAGAAGAGCAATAGACTGAGATAGCATGCATTGTGATGAATGATGGGCGTTCGATGTAAGGACAGCGAGAGAGAGAGAGAGAGAGAGAGAGAGAGAGAGAGAGAGAGGGAGGAGGCAAAAAAGAGACGTTGAAGCAGAAAGGTTTACCTGGCGATCCGAAACTGCGTGAAAAAGTCTAGATTTGGACCAGGATCAATCCATAACCCATCTCTTTTCAATGACAATAGTTTGTTTTAGGGTTTGGTTTTCCGTTGAAAAAAACATCTCTATATATTGCTATTATCGACCATAAGATAATCTGTGACATCTCTGACTTGTGCAAAGCAGTTGCTTTGCACTAGTCACCCACTCTTGGCCCCGATATCCTATTGCTGAATAGACAGATGCACTCATTCACTGGGTGGACTGTGTTCAGCTGCTATGGCAACCAGGCTTCCGCAATAGCAAGTTTCAACGTCAGTTTAGGGACTTTTGTCCTCTTCCACGCTACCACAAGGTTCACCCATCAATAGTTGAGTCAATCACAACCCCAATCCCCAAAAACACTCAATCAGTAAATCAGTAAGCACCCGTCTGGACTCGGCTATTGATGGGCGAACGCAAGCAAACCTCGCTAGGTTTGCTTGCGTTCGCCCATCAATAGCCGAGTCCAGACGGGTCTTTGAAGCACCCGGTCTCTTCAGTGCGGGTCCCACCTCTGCAGCTGAGACTGCAGCTTCAGGAACGGCCCATGCTTTGTTAACCAAAAAAGAAAAAACGGATACAATTTGAAAATACTTAATAACTTAAAAAGTACATTTGTCTTAGTTTTAGGCGGTGCTTGTATGCCCCCAATGGATGCACAGCCTTGAGTCTGTAGAATCAAGGCTGTGTATCCCATTCATAATCTTCAAGCCAAATGTGTGCCTACTGGCGGTGGTGCCTAACTGTCTTTTAAAACTAAAGTTAGACATTGTTTGTTACTTATTGTGGAAGCCCATGTCATGGTACGGTTCTAGTAACACAAGACACAGGAGACGCTGTGGAGGAAATACTGACGGGGACTACAGGCGTTACGACAGAGAGAGAGAGAAAGAGGGTGAGAGAGAGAGGGAGAGAAGGAAGGTGGGATAGAGAAAGAGAGAGGGAGGTGGGATAGAGAGAGAGGGAGGTGGGATAGAGAGAGGGGGAGGTGGGATAGAGAGAGAGAGGGAGGTGGGGCAGAGAGATGAAGGGAGGTGGGATAGAGAGAGAGCGAGGTGGGATAGAGAGAGAGGTGGGATAGAGAGATGAAGGGAGGTAGGATAGAGAGAGAGAGCAAGGTGGGATAGAGAGAGGGAGGTGGGATAGAGAGATGAAGGGAGGTGGGAGAGTGAGGTGGGATAGAGAGAGAGAGAGGGAGGTGGGATAGAGAGATGAAGGGAGGTGGGATAGAGAGATGAAGGGAGGTGGGATAGAGAGAGAGAGCGAGGTGGGATAGAGAGAGGGAGGTGGGATAGAGAGATGAAGGGAGGTGGGGTAGAGAGAGAGATAAGAGGGTTTTGTAGTGGTGCCGCGGTGGTCTTGTAACATCTTATTTGTCCAGCTGCCAACAAGGCCAATAAAAAAGACAAGGTGTGCAAGATTTAGAATTCTCCTTCTGTAAAATATGCAATCATGCATTCTTGTCACAAAGCATTGGTTGGTTCTACTTTGTGCCAGAAAACGTGTGTGTGTGTGTGTGTGTGTGTGTGTGTGTGTGTGTGTGTGTGTGTGTGTGTGTGGTGAGTCGGGAGTCAGAAGGATGTGATGTGGAAGGAGACGGGGTGGGGGGGGTGAGGGGGGGTTTAATATGCATTTCTCTTTTCTCCCCCAAGGCATTTGGCAGCGTTTGCAAGATGCTGATATTGCTTTGCCTCGCACTTCCATCTCGTCGTTTGGGAGTATTTTGGGGTGTGTTTGTTTCAGACTGCAAAAGTCCTTTCTGCTTTGCAGGCGTAGTTGTGCGGCTCTCTATGACGGCATGGTTTTTCTTTTACTTTCACTTGATTGTGTTTATTTTGGCGGGCTTTTATTTTGAAGGACCACTCGTATCCAAGTGTTCCGGGCTGATGCTCATCTGTGCAGGATGGAGGCGGACAGAGAAAAAGACGCTGAAGACCTCTAATTGTCTGAACCTGATTAGATTATATGGCCCACTTACTGATGTCATGTCCTTAATGGGGACATTTTGATAGCATTTTCCACTTTTAAGTCGTGTGATTTCCTGTGTTAGGCTTATCATAGAAAATACATATTTGTGTAGTTGGTTGCCATGTACTCATGGTACGTATGCATCCATATGTTAACATGAGTTCGCCATTGCTAACAAATATGTTAAAATCCTACGCACAAAACCAGCGATGTGGTAATGTGTCTCATGAACACATCGTTTGCATAACTGGATTATTTATTTATTTGTAGACAATGGTCTCTTTAACTGTCTGATGCACTCTCTATGTTAGGAGGGTAAAAAAAAGGTATAATTTAAAACCCCTACAAGCTAATAAAGCAGATTTTTTTTTAAACAATATATACATTAACCTTGTTGATTGTCACTGCCAAGTTGAAACCGCCATCCATCGTCTCATCAAGTAAGTACGTACCGGAGTACCAGAGAGATAGGAAACGTGCGAAAGGAAGAACAAGTTATCACACAAAACCGGCAGAACAATATCTTTCTTTCATTCATGGATGAACCTAAAGCTACACAATGTTCTTTTATGGACCACTAACAGAGAAGCTCTTTCCGGATGTCAAACTGCTTCAGCTACTGAACGCATGAAGAAACCGTTTGAAATGTATATAGTAGTATCGATTTAGTGGTTTCATCCAAGGGGGTATCTGTTTTATCAAACAACATAGATGTGGAGTGGTAAGGCTTTTACCTTGTGTGCCATTTTGCCATGTTCACTCCTAGTTTACTGTAGATTATCAGTAAATTAAGTAACTATTAAGTTATTAACTCGTGCACAAACTAGGACCTACTGCAACTTAGAGAATTGTATTCAGCCAACCAAGCAGAATAAATGCAATGGTTTTGTATGAATGAGAAATAATACAGTTTAAAACAGACCTTGACTTTAAGACACTTGACTATCAACCAGACTTTCCACAACTTAGAAAGAGGCTCTACTGCTAGTATATGTGACCTTCCTTTCATGCTGAAGAGTATTCACATCGCCCAATCACACCTCATCTCTCTCACTCACTCACACACACACACGCACGCACGCACGCACACACACGCACAACCACACACACACACACGCACACAGACAGACACACACACAGGCACGCACGCACGTACACACACTTGCACACACGCGTGCACACACACACACACACACACACACACAGTGCAGAGTAGTGTCTGTGAAGCTGACTTGGATCACAGACACCCTGCTTGCTCTGAGTGTCTGCTGGGTTTCTGATAACAGCAGTATGCCCTAGAAACACTATCCTCCTTCCTTCTTAGCCTTCTTATGGAATACAGACAGCGCCATGGTGATAGGAGACTGGGCCCATTTTCTTAAAGTTCTTAAGACTATTCATTTCCTGATTGATTGCCTGGATTCTTGACGCAAAGTTGCTTTAACTTCCAAATATTTATATTACTGTTTGCCGGCGAAACTGGCAAAACTAATATTCCATTGACTGCCTAAAGAACAAATTGAAATGTATACTTGCTAGATCCCTTGAGAAGGAACGCCGAGTGGGGGATCCCTCCTTCCAGGGATGGTTGGGAGTGCGATGGGTGGCGTCATGGACAAACACAATGGTAGCATAACAAGAGAAAGTGTCACACACTGTGTCAGGTGTCAAGGTGAGCGCAGCGTTTGCTTGTTGCTTGTTTGAGGAGACCACTGCCCCCCGCGGCCCCAGGGGGCAGTGGTCTACTCATCAGGGAGGGCCCCCTGCGGCCCCAGGGGGCCCTCCCTGATGAGTAGACATGTAGACAATGATGAGTAGACATGTCCCATGACGTTCCATAAATGACACCCCTTTCTTTCACGTCAACCAGGGCTTCCCAAGAGGTAACCAGACAGCCTTGCTGCCAGCGTGTTAGTGGACAGAGTGCCAACGCGAACACAGAGTGAACTCTCCCGCGCCCGCTCTCTCTTGCGCTCTGTCGCTTGCGGTCGCTCGCTCACCCATGGAAGACAAACACACACACACACCAGCCTGTTGAGCTGGCCTGGTCTTTGCAGACAAACCAGGAGCCACCAGCACTTTAAGCTAGTTGGGATGTGCACGGTTGAATAAGTTTGTGCATACAACCCAAACCCATGTACACAACACGCGTGTGTGTGTGTGTACACTGTTTGGTTTGTGTGAGGATCTTGTTGTCAACAATGGCTCCAGGTCTCATTACAATGCAGCTCATGGCGAGTATTTGAGCGGTCTAGCACTGGCAGCAGCAACACGGCTGCTCCTTCAGCTGACGAAGCGCGTAGTCACACCGGACCGGTTTTCTCCTTCTCTGAGAGCGAAGCCCTTTTGGTCCCGTCCTGATGTCTGAAGGAGTTCTTCATCGGGTGCGAGCGGCATGGAACAAGCTAAAGCTGTCACTGCTTGCTTGTAAGTACCACAGCTAGCGAAAAAATGCTATCTTCCTTGAAATATTCAGCTTCTTACTCACCGCGGGTTTGAGTCTGTCATAACAACAAACCGGGACTTCAGTTGAGAATTTTCTAGTATCCATGTCATGATTTGGACTTTACTAAAACAATAACTTAACTCACTTTCCATTTGACTTAATACCTGTTGTTTATTGATTATTTTTCTGGATTCATATTATGTTTTTTTTTATCATACAGCTTTATTGATATTACTCTTCACAAATACTAATGCAATAGCATTGTGACGAAAGCAAGGAGAATTCATTCAGTACAATAATATTGTCTAGTTGTGTGTGTGTGTGTGTGTGTGTACGTCTCTCCCTCTCTCTCCCCTTTTGTCAAATTCTCTGTGCTCTTTCTGTACCCTGGGTTCACGGTAGTCCAGCAAGTTGGGCTATATTGACATAGTTATACAAGCATGATGCTTTCATATGCCGTGTGTTTATGCACACATCGCATAGACAGTGCACATACAGCATAGGCTGAATATCAGATTGACGGGCCTCGTGGTAAATGTGTGTATAGTGTGTGGTTTTAACAAAGTTGTTTAGTTGGGTAGACCTTGCCTCCCAGCCGTTTGCCGTGTTTGCCTTGCTTGTGTATATGTATATATTTATATATATATTTCTATGAGAAAGTGCTTGGCTTGTTTAACCGTCTCTTTGGTTACCGTGACCGAGTGGTCTCTCTGGGTTTCCGTAGCGATAAAGGAAGAATGGCGCTTTCTGTACAATCGGCCTGTCAGTTTACACTGAGCAGCAGGGTGTTTTTATCAAAGCCGTTGTACAACCACCAACCCAACAACCACTTCACTTGCACTTCATTGGCTCCTTAAAACAATGGGCTCAAGTTGCTAGGCGGAAAGCCTGCCTCGAAATCAGACTGCGTGAGAATATTGCTGCATTATGTCGATTAAATCTCCAAACGCGCACAAGAAAATGAATCCCATTCGAATGGGATGTGCGTGTGTTGATCTGTAGCGCTGGCGCTGTTGCATAGTGACCAGCCACACAGCATTGTAGTGCTACATTACTGTACTGTTGCACATGTGCTATATTCAGCCTGCTGTCGGATGTCTTTGGGAAAAAGACACCTGCTTTTCATGGCTGTGTCTGTCTCTCTGGCTGGCTGGTTGACGTGTCTCCTGGGCTTCTGGTCCTGAAGTTTTTGTGCTGGAGGGTTTGTTGTCGCTTTAGCGTTTACATTATCATGTTGACTTGTGTGAAGTGATGGGAGTGAGTGTGTCTGCGATGCACAGTGTTGACAAGCTGTGTGTATGTGTGTGTGTGTGTGTGTGTGTGTGTGTGTGTGTGTGTGTGTGTGTGTGTGTGTGCAGCCATTTGTGTTAGAGGCAGTGTGTCATGGCCCATGTTATGGGGTGGCGGTGATATTTACACTCGACCTGGCTTTAGTCTAACAAGGTGGCCGATCATTTATGACTTCTTGTCTCTGTTTCTCTTGCTCCCTGTCTCTCTCTCTCCCTGTCTCTCTCTCTGTGACAGACAAGCTGTTTGGGAAGCGACTGCTTCAAGCTGGGCGACACATCATGTCCCATAAGTCCTGGATGAAGTCGGTGCCCACAGAGAACTGCGACCTGCTCATGACATTTGCAGGTAAATATTCCACGTGCAAACACACACATCCTACGGACACTTGTCGTCACGGGTGACGACTGACTCACAAACACGCACAAACGGGAACACGGGGGCGGATGCAAAAAGAGATGAGATACATCTGCACACATTTGCATTCACACAGTATGTTGACCGATCTGCCATGCTAATCTGTTATCGCTCGCTATCTGTTATAGTTACAGTGTGTTGTTGTGAATTAAATGCAAGGCAGCTGTGCAAGGTTGCACGGAGGTCCGTACCGGCATGCAAAAATCCACGCGGATGACTGAATATATATATATATAATTATGTTCTATATATTGTATAGGATAATGACTGTCTTTGGTGAAATTGCAGATAAAGAATGTTCAAATGTTTTATGGTATTGCTGAAACGACTCATCGTTTTTGATTTGGAATTTGATTGGAAGTTCAGATTTTGGACATTGGATTATATATATATTTTTACCGCTAACAAATATTGATCAACAATAAATAACGAATTAAATAACTAAAATAAAGTCTAATTCTGAGTTGCGATCCTGAGGCAGATGTGACAAGCCTTCAGCTTCACAAGCCTTCAGCCTTCAGCCGTGTGCGTGTTCCATCAGTTCTCCTGATCGACGGCGTCCCCCTGTCTCCCTCCGTTCCCCCCTCTCTCTCAGACACTACGGACGACCACACGTTGCTATGGCTACTGAACCACATCCGGCTGGGCATCCCCGAGCTCATCATCCAGATTCGGCATCACAAACAAACGAGCGTGTACGCCTTCTTTGTCACGGCGACGTACGAGAAGTAAGAAAGACGTGTGTTAATGTGCCATGTTTAAAGGAATATACCACCCAAGTCTCAATGTTGCACATTCATACGGCCACTGATTGTTGATTAACAGCCCACTGTTGGGTTTGACATTTTGATGCGTCGCTGTTTACTTGAGATTGTTCTCCAATATTCTTAGCGGAATCAGAAATGGCTGGCTTGTCTGCAGTATTTCGGGTGCGCCGTTCTACTGTTGTATTCCCGGTGTTCCAGGCTATGGGGACGAGTTGTGTAAAGTGTACAAATCGTTTTCTGGGGGCTGTATTCCATCAAGGTGGTCTTCACTGTGTGGATCCATGCATTTTCCTGCATGGATGTGTGTGTACTTACCTCAGTGTTGTCTCTCAACGGCTATCTATTTGTTTCTAATTTAACAGGCTCTGGGTTAAACTGCAGTCGGGCTACGGTTGCCAAGGTGTAGGATTACAGCGTGTCAGCCTCAGAGTTTGCCTTTGACTTTTACCTGAAGCGATACGCTGCGTTTATTTTTGGTTGCTCCTCTTGTACAACGGAGTCACGTGCTTGTCTGAATGCTCAAAGTATTGCGACAGAAATGAGCGAATCAACTTCAAAGGAATCAAAGGAATAATGTTTGTGTAGGTGGAGGTAAAGCTTTTCATTGGGAATTGAGACATATTCATTTAGTGATGACTTATTCTCTCTGGGTTAGTAGTACACAGACACTGCTTCTGAGCCAACGGCTGTTAAGCTGTGAATGAAAAAGGTTAACAGCGGCTCAACTGTTTAGAGTTATGTACACCACTGACGATGATGACTGCACTGTGCTCCCAAAGCACCTCGTCTTCGTCCTCTTCCTCCTTCACAACACACATTCAGCGAAGCAGCAAGAGGCAGGCATCAGCATCCACCGAAGCAATTTTTAGCAACTGTTTGAGATTCCTTCAGCTTCGCTATGCTGTGCATGCAAATAACTATCCACAAACCTACGTCCATGTTGACATCTCTTTACACAGATGTGAACAAGGTAGATGAAATGAGATGGGAGGGGTGGATCTGGCCGAAGGGAAAGATGAGGGAAACGACGAGAGAGGGGCAGGAAGAGAAATATTAAAAGCCCCAAAGAGGAGGGGGATGGGGTTGGGGAGAGGATGGGGTGATGATGAGGAAGATCTCAGAAAGTGTGCCAGTGTGTTCGAAATGTTGGCTTTGCACACAAAACCCTAAAACCAAACCTAATCATAAAACCAAACCCCAAAGTCTAACCCTATAACCTCAGCCTAAAACAAAACCCTAACCCTAAAACAAAACCCTAACCCTAACACTAAAACCTAACCCTATAACAAAACACCAAAAGTCTAACCCTAAAACCAAACCCTAACCCTAACACTAAAACCTAACCCTATAACAAAACACCAAAAGTCTAACCCTAAAACAAAACCCTAAAACTAAACCCTAACCATAAAACAAAACACCAAAGTCTAACCCTATAACCTAAGCCTAAACCCTAACCCGAAAACAAAACCCTAACCTTAAAACAAAACCCCAAAGTCTAACCCTATAACCTAAGCCTAAACCTAAAATCAAACCCTAAACCTAAAACCAAACCCTGACCATAAAACAAAACCCCAAAGTCTAACCCTATAACCAAAGCCTAAACCTAAAACCAAACCCTAACCATGAAGCAAAACCCCAATGTCTAAGCCTAAAACCAAACCCTAACCCGAAAACAAAACCCTAACCCTAAAACTAAAACCTAACCCTATAACAAAACACCAAAAGTCTAACCCTAAAACAAAGCCCTAACCCTAAAACTAAACCCTAACCATAAAACAAAACACCAAAGTCTAACCCTATAACCTAAGCCGAAAACAAAACCCTAACCCTAAAACCCTGACCATAAAACAAAACCCCAAAGACTAACCCTATAACCAAAGCCTACACCTAAAACCAAACCCTAACCATGAAGCAAAACCCCAATGTCTAAGCCTAAAACCAAACCCTAACCCGAAAACAAAACCCTAACCCTAAAACTAAAACCTAACCCTATAACAAAACACCAAAAGTCTAACCCTAAAACAAAGCCCTAACCCTAAAACTAAACCCTAACCATAAAACAAAACACCAAAGTCTAACCCTATAACCTAAGCCGAAAACAAAACCCTAACCCTAAAACCCTGACCATAAAACAAAACCCCAAAGTCTACTTCCGGCTTGTAAATGCCGTTCACGTTGCCAAATGTAAACTGGTAATTGCAACTGGGAATTGGTATCTTCCTGAACGGTCCGATATGTAGTTCCATTAAACGGGTTAGTCACACGTACAGACACACACAGATGCACACAAACCTTTCCAAGTTAAAAGGTTGACCTACATTTTAAGTGAGCCATCATCTCTGTTTCACCTTGAATTCCCAATGCAGGTTCAGGCGACACCCACGTGGTTTGACATGCCTTTAGCACGTGTAGAAACAAGTGCAATGATCATGGTGGTTTCATAATGACATTCGGATGTTTAAGACAGCTTAGGCATGATTTTGAACATCATGCATATGTATGTCCGCTTCTCACTGCTGTTTTCGTATGGCCGCTGGTAAGGTTATCCGCTTTGAGTTAGCATTGTAGCTAACGCAAGCTAGGGGGTGCCGAAAAAGCATTTGAGTCCAGCACTAAGGATAACGTGGTCCTGTGCATAAACAAAAATACTTCTTTAGGGTCGTTCACACAGTCTTAAATGGTGAAAATGGACCTGACAAGATACTCTTACAATGGCTTTCCTTTTTGAGTAAACTATTATCCCTACACTGCCAAAATTCGCTTCTTGTCGTCATGGACATGAAGACGTTTGTAATGTCTTGTCTCCGTTGACGAGCGGCACTGCGCCCAGCGCACAGAGTTGAACTGATTTCAAACTGTACACGCGGTTAAAATACTGCAGTAAAACCGCGAAAGTGCATCACAAGAACGGAGCACAGCACGGACGCGCTGGAAAAGTGGGCGTTGCGTTTTAACGTTCTGTGCCCCCCCCCCCCCCAGCCGTGCTCCCTCCCTCTGTTCTGACAAGGCTGCATCTTCTCCCTCTGTGTTCTGCTGAAGTAGCACCACGGCTGATGGACATTTGCCCAATTAGCATAATTCTAGAAGGCGGTCCACCAGCAGTATTCCACGCTCGTTCACCTTTTGTCCCCCGGCCGTTCCCCTGCGCTCGGCCCCTGTTCGCCCTGAAGGGGAAGGCAGAGAAACACAAGGAGAGTTTGGAGATGGGACGCGTTGGCCAAGGGACGGCGTGGAGAGAGGCGAGAGTCTCATTAGGATTCCTGGCAGGTGCGCACCTCTAAAAGGGCCTCTTTGCAGTTAGTGGCTGGGATTACGTAATAGTCGCTGTGAAGAGAAGCGGCTGCATTTTCCTCCTTTCTCTTCTCTTTTTGTTTTTTTCTGTCGCCGGACAGCAACCGTTGCGATGAATCACCGTGGTGTTTTGGCGTGGCAGGATGTGTGCTAAGCAGTATGGTGGTCCAGCTGTGCTGAAGGCTAACAGGCCCACAGCCTGCGTTTCCCCCTGCAATCCATCACAGGGCTGTACACACACAGCTCCTCCATAAGGCTTA
>JACYXH010000218.1:62500-82500 GCA_026745465.1 Lota lota | reverse complement strand
CACGGGCTGTGAGGAGTACTTCTACCCCCCATGGAGGAGGCTGGTGTTCAGGTGGCTGGTCAGTCTGCCCGTCTGCCTCCTCTGCCTCTGCGTCGTCTTCCTGGCCATGCTGGTCTGCTTCGAGCTGCAGGTCAGCCCCCCGCCCCCCCCCCCCGCCTGGCCCCACGTTCAGCTGACCCTTTAGCGTGGTCACGTAGCAGACCCTTTGAACTCAAGCCAGTCTGAAAGCAAACACAGCACGCCATCCGAATGCTTCCGCCTGCTATGGATGGCATACAAGCAGTTTGAACTATTCATATTTATAGTTATAAATATAAATGACACCTTCAGCGCGTGTCTTGTAGCAGAACAGATCATCATTGGTCTTAGTTGTTGTGGTGGTGTTGGTGTTGTCGTGGAGAGGACTTTAAGTTTCTGTTCACAGATTATCACCGTTATTGTTTGTGGCTTGTCGAATAATGTTGTCAATAATGATACCTTCCGCTGTTATTGCTGTTGCTGTGCCAGACTAGTCATAAAAATGAATTGTATCCAGTGAAGGTGTAGTAATTACTAATAATGTTGAAACGATTACATTATTAAAGGCTTCTGTAGGTAAGATGTGAGCATTGTAAAGTTAAGCACAGCCAAACAGAAACTAAATTCTCCCAGAGCTGATGGCTGGCTATCATTTAATGAATTTCACTACAAGTGTAGCTCTTAAATCTTACCTACAGCACCTTTTAATACTACTGTAAAACCTCCAGATTAGAGCTGGGTTTTGGGTAATGAATGTCTTATTAACGATAAGATGAAAATGATGTTGCAGCACCGATAAATTCAATTGATAAATCTCCGCTGCAACTCTGGTCTCCATGCGCCTCAGCGTACAGAGAGGTAACATGACGGTGTGCTGTTATACCACCGAGTCTGTGACGCACTCTTCTTGTTGTCCAACAGGAGTTTGTGATGGGGATCAAAGAAATGCCACGGCTAGCCCGTTTCATCCCCAAAATCATGCTAGCCATCACTGTGAGCGCATGTGACGAGGTGTACAGGAAAATCGCCTGCTGGCTCAACGACATGGGTGAGGAACCAGAGGAGCTCTGACCTCTGTGTGGGTCATTAATACGCGACACAAAAGCACATAATCTTCCGACCATGAGGCATTAACGTAGGTCATTTTTTTTATCAGCTGTCCAAATGCTATCAGAGGAAATGGCAGATACTCGATGTAAGGGATGTAATGTAGTGAGACAATTGAATGCTGATGTTACTGTGCTTCGACAGAAAACTACAGACTCCAGAGTGCCTATGAGAAACATCTCATCATCAAAATGGTTCTTGTGAGTGTTTACTAATCACATATTAAACTGAACTATTTATTCCAGAATGTTATTTTGCAACAATTGAAATACTAAGTACAATAATAATCTCATACATTTGTTTTCTCACTAACAAAAGCAGTGACCACATTCTCTGTCTCCCTGTCTGTTCCTCTCTCCCTCTGTCTCTCTCTCTCTCTCACTCCTGCTCTCTCTCCCTTTGTCTCTCTCTCGCTCCTGCTCTCTCTCCCTCTTTCTCTTTCTCTCTCTCTTGCTCCTGCTCTCTCCCTCTGTCTCTCTGCCACTCTCTGTCTCGTTCCTGCTCTCTCTCCCTCTCTCCCTCTCTGTCTCTTTCTGTCTTTCTCTCTCTCTCTCTCTCTTTCTTTCTCTCTCTCTCTCTCTCCCTCTCTCCCTCTCTGTCTCTTTCTCTCTCTCTCACTCTCTGTCTCTCTCTCTTTCTGTCTCTCTCTCTCTTTCTCTCTCTCCTCTCTGTGTCTCTGTCTTTTCTGTCTCTCTCTCTCTCTCTCTCTCTCTCTCTCTCTCTCTCTCTCTCTCTCTCTCTCTCTCTCTGTCTCTCTCTCTATCTCTCTCTCTCTCCTCTCTGTCTCTCTCTTGCAGTTTCAGTTTGTAAATTCTTATCTTAGCCTTTTCTACATTGGGTTCTACCTCAAAGACATGGAGCGTTTGAAAGAGGTAGGAGACACGATAGCATCGGCGCATTGCCTCCTTCAACATATGCATTCTCTGTTTCTGTGTGCACCACTGTATCCCATCCATCCATTCATCCATCCATCTATCCATCTATCTATCCATTCATCCATCCACCCATCCATCCATTCACCCATCTATCCATCCATTCATCCATCTATCCATCCATTCATCCATCCATTCATCCATTCATCCATCCATCCATTCACCCATCCATATCCGTTTCTTTACCATGTTCGTCTTGGGTCTTGGGTTTCTTCTGTTTTCTTCACTGCATGCGTAGGGATGGATGGACTGAGTCATGCAACTGCATCCTGTTTTTCTGCAGAATGAATGACTTTGGCTTCGTCCTAATTTGTCGAAGTCAGAACCACTGCTTTATGGCTACGTACAGATACAGTGTGTTCCCTGCTGTAAGGGTATGCGTCGCATAACATAGTATAGTATGGCATAGTGTAGTTGAATCATAGTATCAGGATACTGGATGGTGCACCCTATTCGCTACAATATAATTTGGGATTATACTTTCTAGTGTCAGTTGTTCTCCATTTGTGCTTCGGTGTTCAGTTGTTTGCCATCCAATTTTGTCTGTATTCATGGTCCTTGGGCCTTTTAGACAAGTCTTCTTCTACTGTAAATGATTGTGGTATCTAATGAATTCCCCATTCTGTCCACCTCTCTCTCTGTCCACCTCTGTCTTTCTGTCTCTTTGCCTGACTGTCTCTCTCTCTCTCTGTCTGACTCTCTCTCTCTCTCTCTCTCTCTCTCTCTCTCTCTCTCTCTCTGTCTCTCTGTCTCTGTCTCTGTCTCTCTCTCTCTCTGTCTGACTCTCTCTCTCTCTCTCTCTCTGTCTGTGTGTCTCTGTCTCCCTCCCGCTCTGTGTCTCTCTCTCTCTCTGTCTGTCTGTCTGTCTGTCTGTCTGTCTGTCTGTCTGTCTGTCTGTCTGTCTGTCTGTCTGTCTGTCTGTCTGTCTGTCTGTCTCTCTCTCTCTCTCTCTCTGTCTCTGTCTGTGTATCTCTCTCTGTTCTCTGGACCTCTCCCCCCTTAAGATGCTGGCTACCCTGCTCATCATTCGCCAGTTCCTCCAGAACGTGAAGGAGGTGCTGCAGCCTTACTTGTACGAGCGCCAAAAGCTGTATGACCTCACCCCACGAGCTCTGTGGGAGCTGTTCTCCTCAGCGCTGGTCAAGTACGCTCGGCTGGCCGCAGGAAAAGCCCAGGCTTCTCCCACCGACCAGGCCGCACTGGGCCCCGGCCTCAGAGGCACAAGACCTGGCCCGGGACAAGCAGAACGAAGGTGAAATATATATTTATATATAAATAAATAAATACAATTATTTAAATTGTTAGATTTTTTTTATAATAAATAAATATCATTTATTATTTTATAATGTTTTATAAATAAATAAAGTAAATGTTCTTTAAAAAAAGAACATATATATATAGTTTTTCTTGTTCTCTTCAATTCACCGCCCGTTGACACAGAAAGGCATCTCAAGAGATTAATATACCTTTCTTTTGTCTTTTGATTCGGTTGACAAGTTTCCTCAAGTTTGAGGGTTTCATTATTTTCTTCCCAATACATTTGATTAAAATGTAATGTAACGTTAACAATGTAACACACCGTGCGCCACCTCACAAGCGTGGGAATGAAAAACGTTTGGTAGTCCAGTGGCTGCTCTGAGAAGATGAGAGAAGATATCTCCGTTCTTTGATGAGAGCGAGCGAAACAAGTCCCCAAACCCACGCTCAGGATTGGATATCATTAAAGACCCCATCGGTCTCCACAGCATTGGGAAAATCAGCTTTTAGCTTTGAAACCCCTCAGCTGTGGAACCGAGTCGGAACATGTCTGATGTATGAACGATGCACTCGAATGTTTCGACGACACAGAGCTTTCCTTAAAAATACGTTTATTCGGGTTTTTTAGATATTAAATCGAACGTGTACTTTCAACGTAAGAATTCAATCATTGGGTTCTTTTCTACATATAGTTGTGTGAGTTTGAGGATGTGTTCTGAACACACACAGGCTCTCTTGTAAAAGACTTCCTGTTCAAACGGAGGTCAAATCCCCCCCCCCGCCCTGAGCTCTGTTGTTGGGGGTCCCCCTTGCAGGGAGAAGAAGTGTCTGAACGGCGGCTGCGGGGTCCCGGACGAGGAGGAGGGGGGTGCGGAGCGCGACGAGGCGGACAGCGGCCGCTTCAGCGAGGGCGAGACGGAGGAGGAGAGTCTGATGGACTGCGGTCTGAAGCTGAGGAAGGTCAGCTTCATCGAGAAGGTGAGTCCCTGCTGTGCACACAAACCCATTCGACACGTAGTCCAGCCTCTTACCTGCCGTCCCCCCCCCGTCCCCCCCGTCCCCCCCCCCTCCAGGTGGACCGGCGGCCGGCCTGCGGCGGCCCCCCCATCGACGACAGCTTCCTGGAGGAGGGGAGCCCCACCATGGTGGAGCAGGGCGCCATGGCGTCCGTGTTCCAGATGTGTGACGACGACGACGACAACGGCGTTCACGACATCAAGGAGTCGCATCACGGCGGGGGGGCCGCCGCCGCCGCCACTGTGCACGCCGCGGCGGCGGCGGCGCCGGAGGGCGGCACGGCGGCGCTCCGGCAGAGGAAGCAGGGGCGTGTCGCGGAGAGGGCGGAGCCTAGGAGCAAGCGGGAGTCGTGGATCGATCCGCCCGAAGAGAGGGAGAGCAAGACGCTGACGCAGGCGGAGGCGGAGAGCTGCATGCAGACATACGAGGTACGGGGCCTGACGCACGCTCCCACTGAGCGCGTGCAGACATACGAGGTACGGGGCCTGACGCACGCTCCCACTGAGCGCGTGCAGACATACGAGGTACGGGGCCTGACGCACGCTCCCACTGAGCGCGTGCAGACATACGAGGTACGGGGCCTGACGCACGCTCCCACTGAGCGCGTGCAGACATACGAGGTACGGGGCCTGACGCACGCTCCCACTGAGCGCGTGCAGACATACGAGGTACGGGGCCTGACGCACGCTCCCACTGAGCGCGTGCAGACTGTGCGCGCCGGGCCGGATTGGGTTTGTTTTCAAACTCTGGTCGCTTTTCTGCTCTCTCATCATCAAAATGGTTCTGGTGAGTGTTCACCAATCACACATTAAACGGAACAATTGATTCCAGAATGTTCTTTTGCAACAATTGAAACACTTCAGTTCAATTTTGCAACAAGCAGCTTTAAAGAAACCCTAGTTGTTAGTTCAACCAATGAGCTGTCCATTCTCAGAAACGGATCAGCATTCGCCTGTGTTGATCCCCCTCAAGGACACGTTCCAGGACTACCAGGAGATGTTCGTCCAGTTTGGCTACGTGGTGCTCTTCTCCTCAGCCTTCCCCCTCGCCGCCCTGTGCGCGCTCATCAACAACATCATCGAGATCCGCAGCGACGCCTTCAAGCTGTGCACCGGCCTGCAGCGGCCCTTCGGCCAGAGGGTGGAGAGCATCGGCCAATGGCAGGTCAGACACACTGGGGGGTTAGGAGTTTGATTGGACGACATGCGGGTGACCTAATGCCATTAGGTCACCTTAATGGCAGAATGTATTCTCAAGATGGGTTGATATATTGAACTGAAGTAAAGTAGATAACTCAAAATAAAACGAATGAAGTGTACTCAAATTGTGCTTTTCTAATTTGAATGACTTAAGCGTAATGATTGACTTAGCTTGTTCACTCTTTGCAGACCGCCATGGAAGCCATGGGCCTGATTGCCATCATCGTCAACTGTTACCTGATTGGACAGTGTGGCCAGCTACAGCGCCTCTTCCCTTGGCTCAGCCCTGAGATGGCCATCATCTCCATCGTCATCCTGGAGGTATCCCACAGCCCCCACCCCCCTCCCCTATACCAGTCCCTCTTCAGTCCACCCTATAGAGTGTCAAGACATTTAGCTTTGCCTGTCTGCTAGCCGGTAGTTGTGCTAGACTGCTCTGTCATCCAGTTAATTGTATTCACATCTCAGAGACAAATGAGGAATATGTGGGTCAAGTAGTGTAGGCTGTGGGTACCAACCTTACCTTTTTGTTTCTTACGGCAATTCCATTTTCACAATGCTTTTACAGCCAAATGAGAAATACATACAACTGTAGGCAATTGTAGATCAACGTAATGTCTTGCATTAAGGCTCCTGCATCTGGAGCAGGAGAACAGGTTTACAAACATCTGTTTGTAATACTATTAGCGCTAGTAGCGCAAGTAGCTCAAAATAAACCTTTAAACGGTGGATGAGGCTTTTCTATATTCAGACACAGGTGGACAGCCTTGAGCTCTGTCCTGGCCTGATAATGCAGTCAGGCCTGGAAGAGAGATCATGTTGTGACCCAAATCTAGTTTTGGGTTACAACATCATAACAAATGTGTTTCATGTCTCTGTTTCATTGTACGTCCACATCCTCTCCTTTCTGTATGCGTGCGTGCGTGCGTGCGTGTATGTGCGTGCGTGTGCGTGCGTGCGTGCGTGCGTGTGTGCGTGCGTGTGCGTGCGTGCGTGCGTCTGTGCGTGCGTGTGTGCGTGTGTGTGTGTGTGTGTGTGTGTGTGTGTGTGTGTGTGTGTGTGTGTGTGTGTGTGCGTGCGTGTGCAGCACTTTGCCGTCCTGCTAAAGTACATCATCCACGTGTCCATCCCTGATATTCCTAACTGGGTGGAAGAGGAGATGGCCAAGCTGGAGTACCAGCGCAGAGAGGCCTTCAAGGTAAACCAGCAGCACTCCCACCTGTGGCTGATCAAGCCTAGTGTTGCTGTTTGGTGGAGGTTTCACCGTGTTAATGTGTTGAGATGGCGCTTCTTTTAAGGTGTGGCTGTTCTTTTGTAATGTTTTGTTATGAAACGGCAATCAAGAAATGAATATGAACGAAGGTTCAATACTTAATATCCATATGAACGTAACGACTTGATTGGAATTGGCATCGATACATTCTTAAAACTGTGACAACATTGAAAAACATGTACCAAATAAGGCTAGCCATACAACACACACATACTCTCTCTCACACACACACACACACACTCACACACACACACACCCACACACACCCACAACTCTTGTTTTAAGTGCTCTGATCCTGCCTAAGTTGCCATAGATGTAGCAATCTTTGCACACAACAAGCTTTAAGTTACTAACCGTCTACCACTAAACTACATTTCCCATAAACCCTATCCATCACTATGCTTCATTCAGAAGCAACCCTTTGCTTCTGTCCACCACATTCACCGCCTGGGAACCGGACGTGGTGATTGGACCAGGGTCAACACCCGGGTCCTGGTCGGCTACCTGATTGGCTGGGTCTGTTGTCGTTGCAGAAGCACGAGCGGCAGGCGCAGCAGCACTACCAGCAGCTGCAGCGCAGGAAGCGGGAGGAGGAGGAGAGGCAGCGGCAGGCGGAGCACCAGGCCCGGCGGGAGAGGGAGCGCGGCGAGGGCAAGGCCGACGGCGCCGGAGGCGGAGGGGACCACCACCACGACAAGTCTCACGGCAGCAAGTCCCGCTCTTCCGGAGGCAGTGGAGGAGGAGGAGGAGGAGGAGGTGGAGGTGGAGGAGGGAGCGGGAGCGCCGACAAACCAAAGCGGCCCAGCTCCCTGCTGGCCAACAACAACGTGATGAAGCTGAAGCAGATCATCCCGCTGCAGAGCAAGTTCTCCTCGGGCGGCGCCCGCTCGCCGCAGTCGCCCACGGGCAACGAACCCAAGCTCCCGGGCTTCCTGAGCTTCAAGTTCCTCAAGTCCCCCGAGAACAGGAAGGAGGTCGCCAGCGCCGCCAGCGCCGCCATGACGTCTTCGTCGTCCTCCTCCTCCTCCTCGGCGTCGTCCGGTAGCAGCTCCCAGGAGCGTTCCCAGTCGCCCAGCAAGGCCTTCAATCCCGGGAAACTCTTTAACTTCGGGAAGACGGAGGGCGGGGCCTGCGTGAACGGGGGCTCCTCCTCCTCCTCCCAGGGTCCGGACAGCCGGCAGCCGTCCCGGGCGGACTTGAACGGGGTCCCGGAGGAGATCCCGGCGCCGGGCTGCAACGGGTCCGAGAACGGCCACCCCTCCGACCCGGACCCCAAAGCCTAGAGCACCGTGTCCGGCTCCCATCCGCGTTGAAGCAGCGAAGGCGCTTACTGTGAAGCGAGGGGGAGACCCGCGACCCCGCGACCCCGCGCCCTCACAGCCGGAGGGTCTGCGCCCGTTCAGCAGAACCAAGGCGAGGAGGACGGGGGGCTGCTCAGCTGCGGCGGAACGCTTTTATTTTCCTTTTTTTTGTTTTTTTTGGGGCTGATGGGACAAAAACACAAGAGCCGTCCTGGGAAAAGAAAAGACACAAGCCCTGCTGTCATGCCCCCAAACGCACACGAGTAACACACACGCATGCACGCACTCAAACAACACACATGCACGCACGCACACACACACACACACACACAGACCAACACACACGCACATAGACACACGCACATAGACACACACGTCTGCAATACATAAAGAAATGCATGAGCTGCGTTTCGGATCTTTCGAAGCCTTTAAAGCACCGAGAGCCGTACTTCTTGGTGTTCTTCGGGTAAAACAATGTTAAGTATCTTTGTGGCCCTGCCACTCGAATATGACTATTGTGAACGGAAAGGATCAAGGAAGCGCAGGTTAAATCAGCTAACACCGAGCGTTGCTAGCTCAAATGAAATCAGTTATAATTAGATATCAGTCTCATTTTTTACTTTGAGGGAATCCTGGACCCTTCACTTTTATACTCAAGTGTAAATTTAGGACAAGCAATATCAATCAGCGTTTTAATCCCAAACCTTTCTGCAAATTTGATCAATCATCACTCACTCCGACGCGTAACAGGGTGGCTTTTTACGATTATTTGAGTTATTATTTCTTTTGAAGGTATTCGCTTCTTCAAAAGCATAACATCCAAGCATCGCAAACCCTTACTCCTATCAAGAGGCAATATCAGACTTCTTATGACGTGGTGAGACGAGAAGCCACTTCCCAGTGTGCTCTGTCCTAAACGCTAGGGTTAGGGTTGGGGGGGGGGGGGGAAGTAGAGGCAGAGAAGATTTCCTCATCAGGGCCTGTAGGCATGGCTTGAGTGAACCCTTCAAATAAAGGTGTGTGTGTGTGTGGAGGGGGGGGGGGGGGAAATAACATTTGCACTAAATACCAACACCCTGCTTAGTAGAAACGCATCTTTCTGCAGGGGAGGGCACCAGCCTGCCTCATAGCATTATGCAAGAGTTTCTTTAAACCGTCATTACACAGACAATGCTGTTGTTGGGGGTGGTCCCCGTGGATCAGATGACAAAGCTGTTTTTATTTATTTTTACTTTACAATTGTAGCTCTGATTTACGTTGAACTACATTTTTATACATACTGTTTGCTGTATTCCTTACAATGCGATTGATTTCTCTTCTTTATTTTTTTTTACCAAAACAGTGCTTTTTTATATTTGTTTCAGTAAAGTGAACTACACAGAATAATGGATTCATGTCAGTGGATATCAGTGCGGGATATGAACTATGATTTAGTCACTACCTAACCACTATTTCGGTTCTGTAGTGTCTCCAGCAGGTGGGGCAATAGAGCAGCAAATTAATCATTGCCAGGCAAAATGTTTCGTCCAATCAGTTGATGTGGTTGAAGATACAGTCTATATGAATGAAATGCAGCGGTGAGGACACACACACACACACACACACACACACACAGAGGGGCTGTTGCACTGCTAAGATCGACTCTGTGGTCAAGTTTAGCAATGGAAACGTTAACTATGCATCTTCTGACCATGGCCTCTGATAGACTTCTTTGCAATAACATGGTTGTTGTAGGGGACTTCACTGTCCTACTCATGTCTAGGTTAGCTGTTGCAGTCCTGTATCCCTACAATGCCTAGTGACAATACATGTATCGATGTGTTCCCTCGATGGTTTCCATCTGTGTTACTGGTTAATAATCACTGGAGGAGACACAGACCTATGGTTTAAAATATGAGGAAAAGCCCCTGACATAAAATCCAGCTGCATAAATATTCACCCATCTCTTTCTGTCCATTTCTCCCATTCATGGGTGGTATTGTGAACACAAAGGCAATCAACAATCTTTTGGTCCATTTCGCCCCCTTTCTCTGTTAGATGTTGTCTTTTCAGCTTTGCAGCCAAACTATACAATATCGAAGTTGTCTAACATCTTTAAACACAGTCAGGCAAAAACTTCTTTTTTTTCAAATGCAATAAGGAAAGAAATGGCTTTCGTTTATGGTCTTGTTTTTCTACATTTGAAAGGCTGTTGGTCACTTGATGTTCATTATGATTGTATAGTGGATAGAGCGAGCGACACTCCATCTACATCTCCCTGCCATGTAGGACCATCTCCCTTATCACAGACGGGCCATTGTGGCTAGGACTGTCCGAGGACTTTAACATCGGTCATTCCTACAGCCTTCTCCCACTTCAGTTAGGATACAATTGAATGATTGTTTTCCACCTGGGATGTTTGACCTAAGGCGTTAGGATGAGTCCTAATAAGCGTTCTCTGTCCCTGTCTCGACATCACACGTGGGCCTTCGGTTCCGGTGCTCTGCAGCGTTCCACAAAGACATAATGTTCAATGCTAGTCACTCCTTTATTTGCCGGTGCGGATTTTGCACCATTAAAACAAGAAGCAGTTTAGACTCAACTGAACCCCCCCTCCCCCCACCCCCACCCCCCCACTCAGCAGAGGTATCTCAGTGTTGATGGCTAAGGACCACCACGAGTGGTTCTCCCTGGATTCAATATCAGCTGTTTCTGTTTTCTAGTCGTTTCTGTGTGTAACTACGTTGTACACGTGCAATCCGTTTACGTTTGGCGCCGGTCGGGTCGAGGCAGTGGATGTGGGTCCTTGGAGCCTTTTTGGAGGCTGTGCGTGTCGAGGCGGGGTGTGAACCACAGCTGTGTCGCGACCTGTGGAACTAAAGACGTCCACGTGAAAGCAGCGCTTACTGAAAGCCTATCATATGCTCTTCCAATGTACCACTGTACAAAAAAAAAAAAAAAAAAAAAAAAAACTTTTCAAGATATGATTCTGGGAAATTGGATTATTTATTTCTGTTAATTTATTTTGTCATATTTTTGTAAGACATGAGAAATAGATAATAAAATAATTACAAAATGTTTGTCTGTTTGAAAAAAAATGGCTCCATCCCTTTTACACATGGACACTTTTCCATTTACGCCTATGGACTTGAAGATAAAGCTGTGGTAGGCCTACATAGCTTGGCAAAATTCCGAAACTTTCCATGAAAACGTATGGGAAATGTATAGCTGGTGGCTAATCATTCAGCAATCAATGGCATACATTGGAGTTTGTTTGCTTTAATGATCTGTCAATTCCTGAACTTGATTCATATCTCGTTGGTCAGCATAACAAGAGGCTAGTGCTAAATACTTGGGCTTCAGTCTGACCAAGGTTCTTAATATTTAACTTCAGATAGTGTATCTATAAAGTTGAATTGGTATTGTACTTCAAGAATATATATGTTGAAAATCAATGCATTCGTTATAACAATAACGTCATCGTAGGACGAACACCGGTGTCGCTCATAATACCGTAATAATGGGTCTGCTGTTTTTACGTACCAGGGCTCGGGTAGTGGGCTTATCCCCCGGGCCGTGGTACGTAAAAACAGCAGACGAATGGTTAAGTGTTTTGAGCGTGTTTATCATACGAGGATGCGTCTATGAAAAGGGGTCGTTCGCACTTTAACTCTCGTCTCGTGATAATCATTCAGGCCTATTCTTAATTCATTGTAATTTCCAGGACTTTAGTTTAATTGATTAGACTATTAACGTAACACACACACACACACACACACACCCCCCACCAGGGGCTAGTCACGCCACAATCTCTCTCTCTCTCTCTCTCACACACACACACACACACACACACACACACACACACACACACACACACACACACACACACACACACACACACACACACACACACACACACAGGGGGTAGTCACGCCACAATCTCACACGCACACACACACACACACACACACACACCACACGCCTCCCTCTGCCACGAGTGGAGCATCTCTACTCACACTGTGTTGATTAAGTTGCACTTTGTGAGGATCTTCGGCTTCTGCTGGCTCAGGGGGATTCCGCGGCGGGTGGAGAACGCGGTCTGCGAGTAATACGGGAGTTACCGGGCTACATGTGATGGAGGAATGCCGGCTGGACGCAAATAGTTGCGACGAGCTGCGGGTTATCGTAGTATTAAAGGATGCAACACATTTGATAAGGACTTTGAACCAAGCTTGAACCAAAACATTCTCCAGGATCTTCACATATTGTCTGTTCTCCACCTTCATTTAAATTGCCATATTATAGGCTGAGTTTTGCTGCACTTTCTTTTTCTTAATTCCTAAAACTTCCAAGCTCAACTTTCCATTGCACTATCTTCCCCAAAGCAACTCTGTCTAATTCTAATTGTGTGTGAAAATGGTGCAAATGGTAGAAAATACATGAACGTCACATGAATTTCAGTCCAGATTTATTGCAGCCAAGCTAAAAGGAATATGTCAATTCCTAGTACATAACATGAGGCACGGCCTAAGGTGTCGCAGAACAGTCTAATGAAGCTGACGCCTGACATGGTTCTAGGCTTTAGAATCAGACACGTGTATATATTGCATGGTTAGAAGGATGATGAAAAACCACACTGTCACCCACATTGCAGCATGTACGGATATAAGACAGGAGAGGTGGCATCGCAGTACATTTGCTGGGCAGTGTTAATTACATTAGAAAAAAGTGCTATACCGTGTATTTGTGGCGTCAATGGCAATTGCACTTTGCAGTGCATGCTTCATTTGTGCACTCCAGGGCAATTCCTATTGTAAAACCCTTAAATGGCCGGTATTGGCATCTACTGTAAGCCACACTCCCCCAGGGCAGTCTTCGGGACCAAAGCTGCCTGCCCAGGGACAACAGATGGAAATCACCCTCTTTGATTAACTGTGGCATGTTTACAGATGTGTAATCAATGTGCACTGGCCCTGTCAAAAGAGAAACGAGTAGAGAACGACAGCAGACAGCTGTCATAAGAGCCTGGCCCATGAAACAGCAGAGATTACAAAATGGACTTGCCGGTAACAAAACACAAAGCGTAGCCAAAAATGTCCACAGGCATGAAACGTTTTACATAACAGGTACACAATGTGGTTTTGAGAAACTACACCTGGCTCTGGCCATTATTTACATGTTCTCATGAATTGTCCTTCCCCATCTCCATTTTGACCCCAACATGGGTTTCAACATTCTTGACGATCTGTGCAGTGCCTCATTGTGCAATTAAGAGATTCAGATGGGTCACCGAAACTTCAATGCTAAACGATGACGTTGAACTGATTCTGTTGGATAACACACCATCTGGATGAACCACGACCCGTCCCCACTAGTGTAACAACATGATCTAAAAGGGGCCCCAGATACGAAATCAAGCCAACAGAATTGACCAAACAAAAACATAGATGCATATTTCATATTCCAAGTTTAAAATAATAAAAACGCAAACGAGGGATCTCCACTGTTGTGTGCCGTTCTTCACAGTGCAATCTTGGGTCCTTTATATTGAATTGTAGGGATATCTGTTGCAGTGCCCCCTCCCTCCACAAGGTGGGGCACTGTGGCTGGCAGGAAGCTCATAGCTAAACACCAATAGTTTCAATCAAATGAAGAAAATGAAACATTTATATTGACAAATCTCGACACTATTTCCAATAATGGTTGACAGTATAGGCTTTGCTATCCAGCACTGGAGGTTTTTAATTACAGTGTTAATTCTGACTTTAACCGGGGTCGAGTCCGTCTCTCGCGTACCAGATGCTTTCAGTATTTCCTTCCACTTATACATACTTACATAGTTACAACTCATGCAGGCAAACCACTGCACAGACAACATTTACAAAGAATGGCGGATATTAAAAAAACCAAAGCAAAAAAACAGCAACGCCGTGAAGAGCTCTATTGGTCCAGAACTGATCAGGAGTCGTCGGACACCAAACATCCCCACGCTGTACTGTACAAGTTATGTCACACATTCAACTCATTAAGACTTTTTTTTTTTTTACTTTGAGAGGGGTGATATCAATTTGGTTCATTTCTAATTCAGTTAATGGTTAAACCACTAGTCGAGCACTCGATGCCTGAACGTTTATAGCGACATCGTCCTCCCGGAATACAGCATTTACATGTAGTAGTCCCGTTCAATGAGCACATATCCACAGATTGGGCTTTGCCTAGCTCTAGCTCGGGATGGCTCCATGCCGGGACATGTACACGGCAAATACAGAAACGACAGCGCTAAACCGGGGACCAAGTGTCATTTATATAGGCTATGCCCTGTAGACAAACAAACGCACGCACACACACACAGACTTATGAGTCCTCATTCATCTCTTGGCTATCTGTCCTGGCGATTTTCCTTGGGGGTGCAGGACTGTCTCCTTCCCCCTGCTCCTGTTCCCGCTTCTTTGCAGTGTTCTGTCGACAAAAAGAGACGCGTGGCGGAAAAGGTCAATGCCTTTATGTGTGCTTCTTAATGACGCCCGCCTCAAGTGATATGATGGTTTGACTGAACAAATCACCTTCATCTCGGTGGATGTATAAGAGATCTTTACCATCCATTTATGAATGATTGACTAAAACGTATTTCCTGTACGACACTTCATGGCCACAAAGCCTTTTGGCGCATGAAGACAGACTGGCAGCATTTACCAAGCATCTTTAAGAGAGACAATGGGTGTAAATGATTCTTATAAGGAAACTTCCACATTGTGGGCAGTAAGTCTGATACTAACAAAACAATTTGTATGCAAATGAATTGAATGAAAGTTCATTAAAAAACAACTTCATTGGGGAGAGCAAGAGATCTCTAGCTGCAAGGACAATTTACACAAAGGCCTTTACAATTAACTAGTAATAAGTAAAGAAGGTTATATCATTTGTGATATTATTATTAGAAATGATTTTTCCACGACAATGATGAATTAAGAAATGGAGCTACTGTGCATAACATAGTCACCTTTTTGTCCCACTGCTGATGAAGATAGCGCAGAAGGATGTTTGTTTTCTCTGTTACAATAACTGCAAAGAACCCAAACGCACACTTCAGTTCCATTTTGACCAACAACATTTACATTCCATCATTTATTAAACCTTGTTTACATTTGAATGCATGTCTTTTTCTTTTTAAGGTAGTGATTCACAATCTTTTACGGCCAATGACTTCCCCAACATTTTAAATGTTTGTGCATTTGCGTGCCCACACATTGCTTTTACCCCGTCAACATTTGTCGGTAATATCGATGTCCCGGTGGACATATGGTGTGCACATCTAACCACGCTCAAGTGCTTCGCCTGTGGCTACAAATCCTAAGTCAATCTATTCACATATACTGGACCGTTACAGGACCTATGCTGTGTTTAACCCTATTTTCGCAAAAAAAATGCACCATCAAATTTCTATCACTTAAAACAAGTCAGCAATCTCCTGCCACGCCATGAGCATATCAGGCAACCCTTCATGGGGCCCCGACCCCAAGGTAGGGCCTTGTAGCGGGCTCAGTACTCACTCTGTTCTGAGGGGTATTCACGGGTGGGCAGGTAGACCGACGGCCTCCGGTTCTGCAAAACAACCACCACATGAACCTTTGATATTGTACAATACATGGTGCCAGCCAAATCATCTCCCTGTAACAACCCACTGTAATGCAGACTAAAGCTTGAATGGCTACGGATGTGTTTAGCGGGCTACTTACAGAGGCTTTGCAAACGGAGTCTGCATGGAATCTGCTGAAGTTACTCTTATTGTAGACAGGAAGCCCTTTCAAAAAATCAGCCTGTGGGAAGAACATGGGGAGATGAGCAATACACTCGAGATACAGCTAAATTAAAGTGAACGTGTCATGCTGTACATTTCTGAGTGACCCCATTACATCTAACGATACATCATGGACCGATTATTTTACACTGTTTTTTAGCATTCATTATATTTAAATATTAACATACCAACACACAATCAAATCAGTGTAATACCCTGGGTATTGAATGCCTGGTTCTACAATGCTGTTGTCAGTGAATAAATAGGCAATGCCACTAGTTCACAGACAACTGGATCTGGCCATCCTTAAATCAATGCCACCAGTGCCATCAGTTGGGCGTTTCCTTAATATTGAAAGCGATTGAGTAGATGTTTAAATATTTGGCAGATGTGACGTCTTGTGTGAACTCTGTGTGCAAAACACTTGGAATCGATTTGTACCACGTTAAGTGTATTAATGCTCTGGTCAGTAGTGATACAATGGGCACCCCAAGTGCCCGAAACAAGGTCCAGTTCGGCCTGGACGACAGCCAAGCAAGAACCAGCAGGTGAGCTTAGCGGCTAGCTCCCTAAAGTTCCTAGCCAGTGTACATTTTTCCATGGCTATCTACGTGACAGTGTGCGCGGCTTGTCCACCGTGTCGACAGAGCATAGTCACCTTTTCCATGACCCTGGGAAGGAATTATGACGCACTATCCCCCGCGTGTGTGGTGGCTCGTCCCGTTTGTCTGCTGTGTTGGTCGTGATAGCAAGCAGTGTGTATGGCTATCCGAGGTAGCCTGGGACCTAGCTAGCCGAGAAGACTGTTCACGTAGGTCCTTTTGTAGAACAAAACGATACACCTCAAGTGCACATCGTTCTTTTCATCCATTCGACCCTTGAATCAAGCAAACAAATTATCCCCCCGTTCCTAAATATGTTCTACATTTGTCACAATGTGAGTTAGCTGGTTAGTTACACTGGACTACCCCGGCTAGCATGATGGCTGGATGGTGGCGATGCTTTCTGAAGCCACACCCCTGGAATGTTCATTGGCTGTTGCTCACCACCACGTGACGTAGGTTGCGTAGCAGTGGGAAATGCATCTCATTTGACCGTATTTTTAATTTGTATATTTTACAATAGTTTTAGCCTATTTAGGTATTTAGTGAATAATCTATTATTTATTTGTTTATTATTTTGAGTCTTTTTTTGTGTGTAGCACAAACTTCTTCTGTAATATACGTGACATTTGAATTTGAATTGACCATGAACACGAAATAAAAACAAAAATAGAAACAATGTTTTGTATTTGACTAAATATTTGTATATCGCGTAATCCTTTTGGAAACGGCTTTCAGGGAAATTACTGGAATGCCCTTCTGGCACCATAGGGGGTAGCACTGCACATGCTACTGCTGTCCCCTTAGAAACAGATCCCTAGCAACAACCCTGGCCGTGCCATGACAACTGCACGAGCAACAGCGAGTAATGATGCTGTAGTGGGCTAATTCAATTGCGATTGTCGAGTGATATTATTTCTCATGAATATTTATATAGAAAATAGACTACTACTGAACACCAGCATTTCTTCATTTTGGACTGAAACCTACCAGAAGGTGTTTTAGTTGTTGGCTATTGCATTATACCATTATATGTTAACTACAACGTGTAACTGTGTCTGTTCGTTGTATCCGTCGGTCAGATTGTGTAACAAGAAGAAGGCAATTGTAGTTCCTCACCCGAGCTTGACTCTGTGATGCTGAAATGGCGCTTCTCCGACCATCACCGCTAGGGGGCGGCACTACCGCCACAACAAGAGGGGGGGGGGGGGGGGGGGGGGGGGGGGGGGGGGGGGGGGGTTGTCTGTCCACAATACCAATAATTAACAACTGTTATGTTGGAATGGACTTCATCCAGCAAATCGCCAAGTGTCCAGACCGAAAAACAGGAAAACGGAAAACAAGTGGATGCAGGCCCTATCTGCTTTTGAACTGATAAAAGATATGTAGCGGCTATACGAAACGGTCTGCAGAATCGAGATAAATTAGATTATTGGATTGGCTGTAACAGATTATAGCTCGTCTGTTTCCTCGATGCTGCATACAAAAACGACAGGTTACTTGCATGTAGAAAATTAATCACGGTAAGATTATTTTTGTCTAATTCTGTCGACCCCCCCCCCCACCAAATAGTTTTATTTTTGCCAATACTGGAAAGTTGGCATGGTGTGGTGTTCTGGACATTGCAAGTGAAGTTGCCTGTGTTTTTGGCATTACGGTCAAGTAATCAACGATACGATTTTTTGAAAATCTTTGGTAAAGGGGAAAGTACATTGTGGTACCTGTCCGGTGTATTACTGCGAACTTAAAAACGACAGCAATTGGCCTTTCCAGCCAGCAGGCCTAACGGTACACGCTTTTATTGTGCTGGCCGTCCGCTCTGTCACTCCAGAGGGAAAGCGTATTTTCCATCCAGAAGCCTATTGCCCTGTAACTGCGCATCTACTAGGCTGGCAGTTTATTTCTCAGTTTATTTATAAATACCCTTCCATATAAAAACGATCACGTCAAATAAATGAACATGACCTGGGCCTCATGACTAGACACTTTCACTGTAACTTACTGATCAAGGTTTATTGAACTCTTGATTCATAAATCTTGTGATCACATGCAACCATAATGTTTAACCATCAAATTATAATGTATAACTTCACTGTCGTTAGTTAGTACTACGTTTGACAAAGGTTGTAGACTAGATGCACACGTGTTCATATTTGTTGATAGTCCTTAGCTCAGAGACTATCACATCAGAGTAGGCCTACTGTTCTCACTCTTAATCGTTATGGTGATCTCAGCTTTTGCCTGGGCATCAGTTCCTTGCTGTAATTCTTTCCCACAGACCAAAACATGTCCTTAGATAGTAGTGGTATATATATATATAAAAAAAGGGATTGATTTGTGGAGACGAGGAGAGAAATCATTATTTGTATTATCAAATGTGGAATATCGCTTTACAAATTAGCCATGGCTGTTATTTTGTTTGAATAATATGCTTTACCAACATGTGACTAGTCCGCCCACTATGTTAAACTCTGACCATCTATCTATTGTATTTAGTAACCACGGCAGGAAAGAAATAGTTTGCTGTTGACCAAATCTCTTACTTTCAATGGTTCAAAATCTTGTCGATTGTACATCACAAATGCTATGGAATTATGATGCACTCAGTTGAATATTCATTTATTAAAAAAGAAATCAAAAGGGGTTTAACACAAATCTAGAATCAGTTAGTGAATGGCGTTTAGTGTGGTCCAAATGAAAAAGTCCAAACTTCTATTTAGATACCAAGGCATAAGCATTTCCTCAGTAGGTTAATAAATGCTCTCACTTCATCTATATGACTCTAAAATACAATGTTTATGGGCATGTCTGCCAAGACGTCAGTGACTCAAAATGACCACTGTTTAAAATTCTTTGACATGAAAACGTTGGTTTTATATATTGCTTTACATGTCTTGCATCTTCAGTATCTCCGTATTGATCAGTGTATTGTCTCAGTGTAATCGCCTTGTAAGGGAACACCGGTCTACCTGTCCATATGCAACACATTAACTCTTAAAATTCAGTTCTCGTCCATTGACTGAGTTTAAGTCCTAATCTGCAATTTTATACTCTTTACATTTAGGGTTCTCGATGAGCTTGGTTTACTGAAAAACAGTCGGTCAGAGCCTGAGGAAATTCACGCAGAATGACTCGCCACCTCTGATCACATGGTCATAATCCCTGGCTGAGTAGACTTCAGTCTCTCTTATAGCTGACTGCTGCATTGTAGCCTATCAATAGCTTTCTGAATATGAAGCCGCTCACCGGAAGAAACATCAAACACATATTCATTAAAGCTCTGTTCTGTTTTGTTTTTCCTCAGAGAGAAGAGCTTAAGAGATTACAGAGCGAGGGAGGTGTAATCCCTTGTAAGGAGGGGAGAGGTGGTAGCTGGCTAAAATATACAGCTAATTAAGATGTAACTCATTTGATTTGGTTGTGGCTTGGTTGGTTTCTTTCTGCAATATGAAATGGTAAAAAATAGAGACATTATGATTATACTACAAATGAATATCTCAATTTATAGCCATTTATA